>JBCEWE010000350.1:3834010-4091510 GCA_039877035.1 Silurus lanzhouensis | reverse complement strand
GTCTTAGTAAAATGTATTGATCATTTAATCCCTGTAACATAGCAGGAAAAAAATGATCTGAACCTCCTCCCCCACTCCCAAATTTGCTGCTCATGTAGATGATTATCATTTCTATTTTCCACTCTAAATGACATCTGTGCTGGAGGCTTTTGTCATAATATTCTGTAAATACTGCTCAGCATGCACTAGAGTGATTGAAGACCTTTAATTACTATTATAATGATCTAATTATATATATATATATATATATATATATATATATATATATATATATATATATTTTGTCCTGTTTTAAAGCAGAACAGTTACAGACACAGTGGTATGGGAACATAAAACACATTTGCTTTGCAGCCAGTTACAGTATGTTCTACAGTACAGATCCTAATTTATACTCTTTCAGCTAATGATGGGCTAATATTATTATATTATTCTTAATAAGGGCTGTATAGAGTAGTGCACATGCACTGACTACTTTATAAAAAACATCTGTACATCTGGTCTTACCTGAATTATGTAACATGTCAGAATGGAGAGGAAACAAATAACAGTGTCAGGTTTATAAATAACTGTCAGGCATTGAAACTGATGGGCTACAACAGCAAGAGGCCAAATCGGGTTTCAATTTTGTCAGCCAAGAACAGGAGTCCAGGCTACAGTTTCTCCAAAATCATTACACCGAAGCGCTTGTCACATGCTGTCACGTGATTGGCGAATGGGAAAATTAGACTTGAGGTATAGGAGTGTTCATAATAGAGTGGACAATGGAAGCCTGTTTCTACCACATAAAACAGGAAGATTTTGCCTAATTCCTACTTTAATTTCAAATTTATTTTTTGTGATTCAAATGTTTTTCTTGCGATTTCAACCTTATTTCTCAAGATTCTGACTTTATTACAATTCTGACTCTTTCCTCATGATTACAAATGTTTTTCTAACAATTCCAAATTAATTTCTTACCATTCACCATTTTCATAAATCTGAGTTAATTTCTCACAATGTCTGACTTTATTTCCTCGCAATTCCAATTTAGTTTCTTACAATTCAGACTTTTCTCACAATTCTGATATTTTTCCTTACAAATCCGATTTTTTCATGCAATTTAGATTTTTTTTGCCAAATGGGCAACATCACCCACTCTGTATTGCCAGACACATTCAATAGCTTGATCTGTGAAAAAATGGATAAAACCAAAGAGGACTATTTAAGTTTCACCAACTGCCCTGTACACGCGTGGCATTGTAACATCAAAGTGTGAGCAGAGGGAATATCTTAAACTACCTCTTGTTAGTTTAAGATTGTTAGTTTGTTGTTAGGAACAGAATTGCAAGTAAAATGTTGGAATTGCAAGAAATAAAGTCGGAATCACGAGAAATTAAGTTGGAATTGCTAAAAAAAGCCAGAATCACAAAATTATTATAATGTATTAATTATACAATTATAATGTTGTATAATACTTTATAATATAATTACTACATTACTATATTTATGATTACACACTTATATTTGTCTTTATAATTTTTTTTATAGAAAATAATTACTTTTAGACACTTCACATGCAAATGGTTTAGATGATTTAACTGATTATTTTCAAAACAAATTTTTATCTTAATTATTTTAATTTTTTTTTACATATAGAGCATGTATTTTCGGTGGTCTAGTGGTTAGGATGCAGCGCTCTCACCGCTGCGGCCCGAGTTCGATCCCCCATCAGGGAATCAACCCCAGCCATTAGGGTTGCACAAGCCTTAGTGCCGGTCCCAAGCCCGGATAAATGGGGAGGGTTGCATTAGGAAGGGCATCCAGCGTAAAAACATGTGCCAAATCAAACATGCGGATGATCTGCTGTGGCGCCCCCTAATGGGAGAAGCCGAAAGAAAGAGCATGTATTTTCCACATAATTTTTTTTTCCCTGCTTAAGGGTAAATGTTTATTAACTGTTCATTATATACAATTTATTGTAATATTTTTCCAGGTAGAGTTGATTTTGCTAGTTTTTTTTAATAATAATATATAATTTATAAAGTCAGAAGTCAAAAGTTGTAATCGAGTAATTGTGAGGCAGTTGTAATCGCAAGAAATGCATTTGGAATCGTGAGGAAAAAGTCAGAATTGTAACAAATAAAGTCAGAATCTTGAGAAATAAAGTCGGAATAGCAAGAAAAACATTGAAATCGCTAGAAATATCATTGGAATTACTAGAAAAAAGGTAACATTTAGGCAACTTTTTTTTTTTTATGTGGCAGAAACGGGTTTCCATAGTGAACAGCGATGGCATGTCGAGAACTGAGAATGTACTGGAAATATAACCACATCTACATTGAGACAAACAATATTTACATTCTATAAATATTAAGACTAATGGCTTTTCTACACACAGACATGTGCGATGGACAGTTCCATAACTTTCGACATGCTGTGCGCTTGATGCCGCAGGTCTCCGGGACCAGACTCGGGAGCTGTGCTTATCCCCAGCCATCTGCTCTGAGCTCGAGGCAAAGCTTGCTGTGACAGATCCCGCAGGTCATAAAGGCTGGATGGAGGTCTGTCTCCATCTGTCTGAGGAGGATAAAGCTGTGTGTTTTCCGATTGTGACCTGTCTTTTTGCCTCCTGCACCTCTAAAGAGCTGAATCACACCCACGGCAGCAGGTTGAAACCGGAAAGGGAAGCAAAATGCACCATCACACATCGATGAGATACCGCATTGTGCCGTGTTTGCATCACTCCATAATTTTAGATTTTTCACTCCGTCCGAGATGCAGATCAAGATCATCGTTCCCACCCCTGCCAATACATTTAAAATGCCGGGATGATGGATGGCCCAAAAGCGTGATATAATGTGTTTATCAGCATTCTGAAGTCACAACGTGTTGTGCGGCGGTACTAGCAATCTCAACTCTCTCCTTCACACTAGATAATGTTGTCTGTTCTCTATCATCTCAAAGATTTATGGCTTACATGGGTGCACCGCTTGAGGAGATTTCTAGAAATGCAAACATTATTCCAAAACTTAAGGGGTTGAAAAGCAAAAAATAAAAGTGCCGGAGCAAGAAATCCAGCGCTCTGACTTTGGCGTAATTAGAAGCTTTTGGAGGCAGCGCTGATGTTTTCCTCTGTTTATGTGTCTAAAACTCTGCTGGAGAAAGGCATGGAAAAAAAGACACCTTCCCAGGTTGAACTTTTGCGCACAAAACGAGGCGCGCCACAAGTCTTAACGCCTGGAAAGGAGGTCTCTTTTAAAGTAAGTGCAAAAAACCACTCAGGACGACCTGCTTTCTCGTATCTTTAGTACGCAGGTTATTTAGCAAAACTAAACAATTGCATTTTTGGAGGAAGGGGGGGTGCTCATTGTCAAACTAATCAACACCATGAAGCCAATTGCCTGAGATATGCAACGAAAGAGTCAGGTATAAGCAAACGGTGGCAGCTAAGAAATAGGGATGGACGGCAATAAATCTGCCGATTTGCACTTCTTTTATATTGAGAAATATACCTGTGAACATTTTGACTTTTGGCAGCATTGAACACTTCAGCACCTTTCTTGCACGTTACTATCCCATGCCCTGGACACTAAGGATGAAATATTTGCACAGATCTTTTTTGTATTAAAGCCTTATTTAGGCCACTTTTAAATAGGTCACTAGGCACAGCAGGTCGTCTTTGCTGACTCAAATGTATCCTACATTTTATGTTTGTGTGTGTGTGTGCATGTGTGTGTCTATGCATGTGTATGTGTCATAGACTAAAAAACGAGAGTGCTGGATATAGTGTCTTTGCTTTTGCACTATATATCTGCCACGCCTTTGCCCTCATTAGCAGAATTACAGAGAGCAAATGGAAAAGACTGGAGAGGGAGAAAGCGAGAAAGGGAAAAAAAGTGTGCCCTGATAATAATAATAATAATAATAATAATAATAATAATAATAATAATAATAATTTTATTTAAATTTAAAAAGTAAGGAGCTTTGTGTAAACCCCTATTTTTTTTCCTACATGCTGTAGCCCACCAACACAACTTACTAAACGATAAAGTAAAAATCGAAACAAATAATTTCACAATTTATCTAGCACATACTTATTAAAACAGAGTACAACATGTATGAAATGTTTATGTTCATGTTAATGTTAAAATGTTTATGTTCAACAAATATATATAAAATATAAAAAATTAAATAAATATAAATATGAAGTATAAAAAAGTATAAAATAAAAGAAATGAATAACTATGATTGTAAAAATAGGGATTTAAAAATGACATAAAATATTGACAGTGTTTTGACATGTTCATTTAGGGTGTACTCACTTTTGTTGCCAGCGGTTTTGACAATAATGGCTGCATGTTGAGTTATTTTCAGAGGACATTAAATCTGTACTGCTATACAAGCTGCACATTGACTACACTAAAATATATCCATGTTTCATTTTTATGGAATTGTCCCTTGAGAAGATATAATATGTGAGATACTGTTGATATATTTGTTGAGGTACTCTTTTGTGAGATACTGTATATATATACTTATACTAATAATATCTCATTAGTATAAGCGACCAGAATAAAATTACTTTCAAAATGATGCTTCAGTGAGCAAGATCTTATTCATTCGCAGTTCTTCCAGTCATCATTTTTTGTTCGTTGCAGCCTGTCTGCATATTCTTGCAAGAGTGAGTGAAGAAAATAGAAAAGGAAAGCAAGGGAAGAAAACGAGGAGTAGGAAGCATCCCATTTTCCTTTGTTCCATACAATAGTTTTTATCCCTCATTGTTCTAAGGGTTCCTTTTGGTTTCCATGCCAGTCATATTTTTTTCTTTCTTATTTCTTCCTTATTTTTTTCATTTCCTTAATTTAATTAATACTTCAGGAGGGTCCTTCCAGCCTTCTTTTTATTTTTATAAATCATCCATCCATCCAATCATCCATCCATCCATCCATCCATCCATCCATCCATCCATCCATCCATCCATGCCAGTCAATCTTTCCTTCCTTTTTTTATTTATTGATTCATGGCAGTCCTTCCTTCCTTCCTTCCTTCCTTCCTTCCTTTCTTTTACCATTCATTCATTCATTCATTCATTCATTCATTCATTCATTCATTCATTCGTTCATTCATTAATTCATTCATTCATTAATGCCAGTTCCTTTTCCTTCTTATTTTCTAGTTTACTTTCACACACTATTCTGCATTTCCCAGTTTCCTAGACTGTGACTGTATTTTTTTCCAATGGCAGACATCTCAGATCCTTGGCTTCATCTTTTTTGTATTTTTTCCTTCATTGTTTACAATTCCCATGTCCATCTTTAATTTTTTAGATGCCTATTCCTATTTCTTGGTGTCAGCTTTTTTAATTTAATACAAATACATTATTGGAAATGAAAAGATAGTGTTCTAAACATAAACAACTACTGATATGAATTGGAGGTTTTAATTAGCCTACAACTTTGTTGATCTTTCGGGAAATCGAGTCAGCACAATCCTTTAATACATTTTGCATCCAATTGCACATTGGGGAGTAGTCAAAATATCCCTCGCTGAGACCAATTATGAATTTGAGTGATATAAGTGAGATTGAGGAACTATATATATATATATATATATATATAGAGAGAGAGAGAGAGAGAGAGAGAGATAGAGAGAGAGATCAATACATATAGCTGATAGACATCATTGATAATTGATTCAATCTGGAGGAGAAATTGTTTGTGGGGTCTGTAAACTCCAATGCTCTGACCCTTGTTTTAGATTTTGAGGAGGACTTCGGGAATTGCTTCAATGAACAGACTCAGCACATGTCTGCAACTGCCTCAGGCTCCCATGTGTTACAGTAATTGTTCTTGGGAGAAATAGCTGGGCAGACCGTATGGTTCTGTTTCCACTCAGGATTATAAAAGGAAGCCTCCCTGCTGATTTGCAATTATTGATGTGTGTACTAATGCATTTGAGGTGGGAAACTGCTGAATCAATGGCTCTCCCAAGGTGACAGAGCTACACGGGAACACTAATGGCTTTAAACTTTAATAGAAGCATTTAAATATCCCACATTAGCTACTTTCCTTGGGGAAATAAATGTAAAAAAAAAATTGCCAAGATTTCTTCTTGTACATAGAGTTGTACTTGATCCCACTTGGTTTGCTTTGCTGCTATAGCAGCAAAAATGCCACTGAGCGACATTTTCCAGGCTTCAGATTCCTACAAGATGGGCATTTATCTTGCATTACGCTCATGAACGCAGTTTACACGAGTGGCGCGTTGTTAGCAAGACCCTGGCGTACGGCTCACAGATTTCCAATGAGCTAAGCTAATGGCGCGAAGTATTCGGACTGCCATCTATTTATTCCCGTGTTTACTTAATCGCGAGCTATCAGCACATTATTACAAGTTAATGGTTAAAAAAAAAAAACAGGCTTTTGTAATCACATAGCGTCTATTTTTTATTACTTCTTTCTCTTTATGTACTAATCAGGTAGGATCTGGCCAGAGGTACTCGAAAGCCGAGGAGCTTTTAATTCTGAGCATCGGGATGTCATTATTACGATAAGGGTCACGCCGAGGTTACCTGCTGCCTCCAGAAACAATTAAAAACAGTGGCGATTTTCAAAAAAGCGGCAGGGCTGCTGCCGCTGAAGCCTCGTTGGAAAATAAAAGAAGTGCTCGATAAGGATTCTGCAATGCTCCAGTGAGTTATAAGCCCATGCTCACAACTCAGAAGCTTATTACCGAGGTGCAGATTCACACTTTTCTGGGCCTTATTGACAGAACCGCTGAATTTTCAAAGTATCAGCAATCATAAAAATATTGAATGTGTGATTATTTTTTTTTTGACTATCCTTTTTAAAACTTTCATATACAGAGTGAGTGGTCATGTGGCAGGACGCTGAGGTGTGAAGCTAATGGACGTGATTTCAGCTGGCTGAGCAAGGCTAAATAGGTGTCAAGATACATGGCATCAGTTATACCTGACCGAATCACTAAATCCATGAAATGCCAAGCTGAAAGAGGTATAGAAAAAACCCTCATGAGATTGGAATTTATTCAGTAAATTATTTATGTGTCAGAAAAGTTTAGATGCTGTTGTTTTCTGTGATGCTACACTATTAATTTTAGAGCCTTGTTCTGATAAACAAGATTGTATACATGGATTTGAATTTAGAGAATTATGTTAATGATTAGCTACATAAAACTGTATTTCACATGTCATGAATGAACAAATAAGTGAATGAATAAATGAATGAATGAATGAATGAATGAATGAATGATGGGCAGGAACAACTGGCATGAATTAAAGAAGGAAGAAAGGAAAGAAAGAACCAGAGAGACTGAAATTAATTAATGCATAGATGGATGATGGGAGGGAATGGCATACATGAATCAATGAATTAATAAATACATGAATAGATGGATGGATGGATGGATGGATGGATGGGTGGATGGATGGATGGGTGGATGGATGGATAAATGATGGGAAGGATGGAAGGAAAGCAAGAAAGAAATTAAAAAAGAAGCAGTAATTTGTAATGTTGAGTTGTTACGTATTGCAATTTATATTAACTCAATTTAATTCTATTTATCTTTATTGGTAGGGCACTTTTAACAGTGGAAAATGTTTCGAAGCAGCGTTACAGAGATAAAGCAGATATAAAGTCACATAAAAAAAGGTATAAGTTCAGTGCCTATAACTTTGTTCCTCGTACAGATTGTCCCTGAGTTACAATGGCTCGACTTATGTTTTTTCGGTCTTACGATGACTATAAATATACCACATAGTTGTACAGATATTTGAAGTTTCACACGGTAGTCAAATGTAGCAGCGTATGCTCTGCCCTCCACTCATGAACCGGCTCTCGTTGTTTACAGTATGGTACTGTAAATTGCTGTGTTTTGCTACATTATTTACTGTAATTTGTTAAATTATTAACACATTACAGTATACTACCATATTCTAATCACCATTCTTCAAAACTCTTGGGCGGACTAGGCCATGTCTTGTGCACTTTTAACAGTGAAAAATGTTTCGAAGCAGTGTTACAGAAATAAAGCAGATATAAAGTCACATTAAAAGAAGGTATAAGTTCTAGTGTCTATAAGTTTTTCCTCGTACAGATTACAGTATACTACCATTTTATGATCACCATTTTTTAAAACTCTTGGCTGGACTAGGTCATGTCTCAATTTAGGATATTTTCAAGTTAGGATTAGGTCGTCTGAATGCATCTCAATCGTAATTCTGGGACTACCACTAATTGTAAGTTTATACCTAATGAGAAAGCCAATGGCAACTGTGGCATGGAAAAACTCCCTGAGATAGTATGAGGAAGAAACCTTGAGAGGAACCAGACTCAAAAAGGAACCCATTCGATAAATATCTGAAAAATATCAAAGAACGATTTTGACAAGTTATAACACTGTATTTTTATTTGTTGTATTACTTTGATCTGAATTTGTCACACAGTGCACTTCATTTGTTCAGGTTTTGCATCAAATCATGTTTTCTATGCAACATCGACGCCTGTTTTTTAACTGTCAACTATCTAAACTTTGTAATACGGCTGCCAATATGACTTCAGCTCCCATTAAGCTCCTGCTGACTATTATACATTACATCAGTATTAGATTTAGCAACTCGTAATGCTCATTAATCTTTCTCTTCCTTTTTTACACTAGTATTAAAACCACTGCATCTCTAAAAGCATCTAAGGTTATTTTCATGTCCTAATAATGGATTATAACTTTTGTTATTTATTATATGATTATACCCTTCGGGGTGGAGTGCGCTTTGACCCCAAAATTAGCAGGGATATATATTTATATGGAGCGTAGCAAACAAACCGCTGGTCCGACTTTCTCCACACAGCAGTTCTGTGGACTAAATTGAAATGTTAACAGTTTCTGATAAAAGTGGGCTACATACACAATTTAGATATCTTTTAAAAGAAGACACTTTAAACTGTCTATTATTCAAAGTTGATATTGCTTAAAAAGATACTAAGTTATAGAAAGTTATAGATGAAGAAGTCTGGTGAATATACATTTCCTGAATTTTATTTGTTTTTTCTTGATATATAAATACATAATATCAGTAATGGAGCAATCCAGAAAAGTACGAGGTAAAAGTAATCGGTCGTGCTGGCGTGGCGCTGAAGGCTAAGAGGTTAAGCAAAGTGCCCCTTGCCTAAGAGAGTAGGTACCTTCTGGGAGGAATCCACAGTTCAAGAAGGTTCACCAGGTCGGCAAACCATGGCCAGCTACCAGGAGGAGATGGACTTCATCCCAGCAAACTCTCTCCAGAACTCCAGCACTAGAGGCGCGACAAAAAGCGACAGGGAGAGGACACACACAGAGCGCTTCCTGAACAAACAGAAGCTAGCGCTATCTCCACGGCATGTTCTTTCATAGCTTCCTTGTGCTTTTCTGTTAGACCAATTAAACACGTCATTCAGAGTACAGAAATGCGGAAGCGTTCCCAAAGCTCGAGTTCCTGAAAGGGAACTCACTTTCTCTTCAGTAACACTCAGTTCATTTCTGTGACTTCTTTGCAACTGTTGGAGTCTGGAAGAATTTTTGCATGTTACTCCACTTTAACATTGAAATATGGTGAACTCTGACCTGTGAATTCACATCACAAAAAGACAAGAAGCCTATGACTTCTTCAGAAAATAAAAGATAAAGAATGCAGTGTTGCAGCATCCCAGTCTATATAACACAGCTTTTGAAGAATATAAAACTTCGTACACAGATTTTTGATTTTAACATATAACGTATTTGCAAGAGGTGAATCTGTAGAAATATTAGCCGCTGAAAGTGTATTGTGAATGCAGAATGTCTGAATTAATTCCGAACTCTTGTCACTCTCTTGCTATGGCTCGTCACTTTCATTCTCTCTCTCTCTTTAGTGGTTTCCTACCTGAATCATACACCTCTTAATACCATCATTATGACACCACAGCAAAAGAAACCATTAATATTATAAAGGAACGCAGTATGACAGAGCGCTGCATCAAACACAGGTGTCTCATACAGTAAGAATGAATGTAATTACTAAAGTAAGAAACCCAATGAATACAATTCATCAAGTCTTGTTTCACTGCAGCCATAGTGATACATCATACATTATCCTGCCCACATACATCATCTCTAGCAGAAGAATCAGTATTAACCTCATAAAATGACCCCAGATTTCAATGCAGTTTTGGCTATTTTTTACACACATTATGGTTTTCCTGGGGATTTCAAATTTGGTGTACTGTATCTGCAACCAAATCTAAAAAAAAAAAAAAAAAAAAAAAAAAAAAAAAAAAAAAAAAAAAAACAGCTAATAAAGCCACAAGAATATATTTGAGCTTGTGCAGTTTGCAGCAGATGCAGGTTGTGACTATCCGATCAAAAGACGTTAAACTGGCAACATGTTCAGACGCCTTGTAGGAACAGTCTGATTGGTTAAAGTAACAGCATCATCAATTTGAACCTACCAAGAGCCTGCACTTTTTTTTTCTGTTGATCATACGGCAATACATGATGTGGCGGCTGAAATTGGATTGGATAGAAACTCTAAACTAAACTTACACTCAGTGGCACTATGCAAGACAACGCACATGAAAGAAACAGTATGGAATAGTGGAGACTATATGGAGACTGGAATTTTGAAAATATTTAATACATATTCATAGAATAAAATGTAGTGTGTTAAAATGTAAGTGAGTGATTCAGATTTTAAAGTTTAGTGTTTTTCTTTTTCTCTTTCTCTCTCTATATATAAAAAAAAGTATTCAGGGCCATTATATATAATTTACAGACATCAGGTAGCCACTGTCAGAATGTGAAACACTATAAGAAATTTCAGGAGAACTGGGGTGCCTAAATAATATAACATTTTGCATAACTTTTAAAAGTGTCTGACTTTCAGTTTAACTTAGGATGAGCTTCTAATCGAGTTAGTGCATGCATCAACATTAGCGCTGTTGTGTTGACTGCCTGCATGCACAAAGTGAGTTTCTGCACAAACTACACACTAATTACTGTAAAAGCCTTCACTGTCCAAGCACTCCTGAAAGAGAAAAAAAATTGTTAAAAAGCACGGAAAGATTTCTAACTTGAAGTCTGTTTTAGAGAAAGAGAGATCATTTTATACTAGAGATTAACCTTCTTTACAATGATAGGCATGAAATAAATGGAGAGTCCATAAGAGAAGAATTATGATCAGTCTTTTTAATTATAAATTGAATTAAAGTTGCAGAATGGTGGAATTTCACTCTTTCTGGTAGACGTAGAAGAACATTTCTTATCATGGGTTGGGCTACACTCATGTGGATATGTGGTCATTAATCAATAACTGTGATATTACTAGTGCACACTAATTCCTGCTTTCTCTCCATACTATAATGATTCCTTCTGCACTATTTTGTAAAAGATATATATAAATAAATACAAAATGGAGGAGAAAGTGGAGGGTAGAATGCAGATGGGAAATGCAGGTATTGAGAATGTTCTGTTCTGCAAAGAAAACTGGAGGTACTGTAACATCAAACTAGAGGTTTGTTCTCAAAACATGTTCTCAATTTGTACATTTGTACATCCATCAGCCACTTACAGACGATGCGGTCATGGTCATTACAGCAAAAGTAAAACAGCCGGCAAGTGGAACCTGCTGGTACATGCCAGAGAAATAATAAACTACGAAAATACCCTTTTTATACTCTTTTTTTTTCATACTTTTGTATGAGGTAAGAGCCAAGAAAAGAACGTTGGAATATTAAACTCAATGGACAGAACAATTCTTAATGCAGTATGTGTATTCTTTTTTACATACAGTCACGAAATGTAATTTATTGATTCGTGTTCATAGACACGATTTTCCCTCTGTTTCCATGTCACTGAGAAAGACTTTCTATCTAATTGTCAGGCTGGAAGGACGAGCAGAAGCCGAAGTTCAACAGAACAAAGATTTGTTTAATGATGTAGGGAATGTAGACAAACCAACACAGCAGTAAGCACAGGATCACTGAAGGCACAGGCAAAGAGCAGTTCATAAGATATATCCACAGACTAGAACCACAATGAGATAAGTCCTTGGTGACAATCCACAAAGAGGTAGTCCATAGAGAGAGCAGTCAGAAGGTCCAGTGAAGTTCTCCAGACTAACTGGTAGAACAGACGGGGAGCGTTTGGAAGTGTGTGCTTATGTAGTGTGAGCTGATGAGAGACAGGTGTGTGTGATTAGTAGGACGGGGAGCTGCTAGGAGGAATGTGTGGCTCAAGAGAGGGTGTGGCTGGTGGATCCCTGACACTAATGTATTTCAATTGGAAGTATTTTTGGTGCCTCCGCCAAAGTTTTCTTTCTGCCACTGGATACCGCAGACACTGTATTGTTTTTTTCTTGTTTGTTAATGTTTTTTTCATCTTCAAGCACCATTACGCAACATTTCAGCAGGAGATTTTATCCTTGGTTTTATTGCTAAGCTACTCGCTAATAGAAACCGTCAGTGTTTCCTTCCAGTCGAAATACAGTAAATATATTCTTATTATATATAATATATTCCATGGTAAATTAAGGAGACAGAGTTAATTAGAGACACACACTTGTCTTTTGTACCTTTTGCATTTTTGTCAGCATTACCCATGATCCTCTTGCCTCCATTTTTATGGATCAATAGCTAAAGGTTTGTGACTACTGTATATCACGAAATGCCGTGAGATTGTGTTGTGCTGTATGATCAGAGCACAGCAAAGCAACAGTTTCTGATGCAGCTTTGCTTAGTTAACTGTGTGCTGGTTTAAAGTCCTGACCTAAATTTTCCAACATTCCTGAAATTCCGGGGTCATTAAACATCCGTTTTTTTCTCCACATTAACGAGGTTAACATTTATTAATTTGCGTATCAGCTAAATCTTACCATTCCTAGTAACTAACAATAATAGGACGTATATAATAAAATCTAACCCTCGTCTATTTCGACCCACATGAACGCAGAGATGGGAGAAAATAACACAGAGATAAAGTGTGCTGGCAGTGACATCATAGTGAGATAAATAGGAAGAGATCACTGCAGAACAAAGATGGTGTTTATGAGATGTAAAAGGAGAATAGTGTAGAGTTCTGGCTCTACAGTTCCATCGGTCCACATTTGCTCTGTGTGCCAGCAGTATGACAGCAGCGTTTCAGCTCGAACCTCGGCGCACTCCGGTAATTACCCCCTGACGTGGCACAAACGCCTTAAATTGATGATATAATTGTAAAATAGTCGGGTTGCTTTATCAAATTACTCAGAGTGAGAGTTCTAGGGCACAGACGCAGGGCGAGCTTTTAAAGACAAAGGCTATTTGTAAGGAAACCAATAGAAATCAATTGACGAATAGCTAAAATTAGGCCGCTTCTGGAATGGTTATTTATTCAATTATTTATTTATTTATTAAAGTGCCATTTTGCAGGCCGAATGCGCTTAAATCTCGCTTTCCGTGCACTACCACTCTGCCTGGCAGCCTCTCAATGAAACGTGCTCCATCACGACGCTTCTTGTTTTGACCGAAACGTTTATCCGGATCTTTTCCTGAGCGTCAATTATTCAAAGCGTCGATCTCGTTGAGGTTTCCACCTGGCGTTAATCACCGCCAGGGGAAGTGTGAGTTTTGACAGAAAAGCTGAGTGAGCCACGGCGCCGCTTTTATTTTTTTTTTCGTGTAGCTTGTAAACGCTCGGCTTTACTTAACCTCTGAGCCCAAATCGCGCTTTACAAACATCACACGTTCTACATACAGCTGGCTGAGTTTGTACCCGCACCAACATCACACATCTGTGTTATTTAGTGCTTTCCTTTCTTTTTTTTCCTCTCTGCATGTATACTGTATGTATACAGGGTTTGCAGTAGAGACACACAAAGCCTACATGGTTGCATTTTGCATTTCTATTTGTCTCTCAGACACACAAACACACACACACACACACACACACACACACACACACACACACACACACACACACACACACGCGCGCACGTGTACACACATCGGCCTTGTCGAAATAGAGGAGCAGGAGTAAACAAGTCTAGGAAAGATGCATATGTATTTATGCACGCCTTCTTTTAGACACACACACACACACAAACACACACACACACACACACACACACACACACACACACACACACACACACACACACACACACACAGTCAGTGGTAGCCCAGCAATGTGGTAGAAGAGCACATTAGCATTCAGCACTACATGTCCATTCGCCTGTCCTCCCTTCAGAGTAAACACCAGCTGTGAGAAGGGACAGAAGTGTTGCTGGGAAGAGAACAAGAGAAAGAAAGAAAGAGAGAGAGAGAGAGAGAGAGAGAGAGAGAGAGAGGGAGAGAGAGAAAGAGAGAGAGAGAGAGAGAGAGAGAGAGAGAGAGAGAGAGAGAGAGAAATAGAGAGAGAGATAGAGAGAGAGAGAATGAGAGAGAGGTGGTCAGCACAGTTTTATTATTTTTTTCCCCCTTTTTGCTTTTGTATCCTTATAGATATCAAGATGGAAATACAATCAATTCATGAACTTGGATTCACAATGTAGGTCTCCTGAAAAAAAAAAAAAAAAAAAAAAAAAAAAACCAGAATAATTTATCAGATGCTGGGAGATTTTCTGTATAAAAGAAAAGTTCTGAAAAAACTGGATTATTTTTGATGAGCATAATATTCCATTAATATCATCTCCACAAATGAGGCACGGCTTGTTTCATCATCCCCTCCAACCGCTCTTCTTTTCCTTTTTTCTCTCTGTGTTCAAATGCTCTGTGTGTGTATATGTGTGTGTGTGTGAGACTTCTGTTTCTGTTTGGTTTACAGTTTTAGTGCTACCCTTTCACTTTTGGTCCTTACAAAGCGTTCATTCCTGCCACAAATGAGGCCAAGGCATCAGAAAGCGGTTTGTACTGTAAATCTTTGACATTTCACAGTCATGGAGAAACACATCATCTCAAGCGAGGAACCTCAGGGATTGTTATTCTGGGAAGACTTTAGAACTGAGCTGCGGGGTGTCAATAAAGAGAAGTTGTGATTAATGGTGATGGAGCCTGATTTGACAGATTTGTAGTGAAACTTTTTTCTTCGTTTTATGTGTTTGACTGGTGTTTTGATTGTGCCCCCTAAAGAATACTTCAAGCTCGAAAGATGATGAAAATTCTCAAATGCTTTCTTAATTGATGCAAAACATTAGGATCATAATTATTCTGTTCAGAATTAATCTCCAGAATAGGAGGGTTAAATACAGGAACAAAAATCTTCATAAGGATACAGAAGATTTATTTACACCAGTAGTCCCCAACCTTTTTTGTGCCACAGACCGGTTTATTGTCGGACAATATTTTCACGGACCGGCCTTTAAGGTGTGGTGGATAAATACAACAAAATAAAATGATACAACCGGCATAAAAACTAGCACTTTCTAAATATAATAATAAACGTGAATCCACTGTGTTGTTTCTTGTTAATTTTGCACGCTTGGGGTTTGAATTTAGCGGTAATGTATTATGTGTTAGCGGCCGGAGCCCCTTTAAGAAGGTAGTGGATGGAGGTAAGACATGTGACCGAGGCATCATGACATGCATCAAGAGTGAGTCATAGACAGATGTGGCGAAGAGAATCCGGTAATTTTCCAAAATAAAACATTGTTCAGAATCAGATAATAAATAAAACAGGAAATAATGTAAGTTATGTATTCTTTCTGTGCGGCCCGCTACCAATTGACCCATGTTTTGCGGCCCGGGGGTTTGGGACCACTAATTTATACAACTGAACAGTGCAGCATTAAGGGCTTTGCTCAAGAGTCCAGCACTGTAATTGTTCTGGAATTTGAACTTATGACCCGCCAGTCAGATTGCCAACACCTTAACAACTAAACTACCATGTTTGCTCTGAGAGAACAGAGCTCAGATAGCATTAATTGCTAATGCTTGGTAAACGTTAGAAATGAATGAAATGGGGGCATGAACTTGGGGTCGCACTGGGCCACACAAATACTGCATCTATCTATTTGTCTGTCTGTCTGTCTGTCTGTCCGTCCGTCCGTCCGTCTGTCCGTATCTATCTATCTATCTATCTATCTATCTATCTATCTATCTATCTATCTATCTATCTATCTATCTATCTATCTATCTATCTATCTATCTATCTATTCGTTTACAAAACCTTTGCACCTGACTGATGGTAGACATGCTGGCCATAAAATTCTAGCCTTGTTTATAAGAGCAGTGGGTGAGAGTAAATACACACATACACTAGGGCATCCATTCATCCAATCTGCAGGCTCATGGCAATGGTCTGGGTTCTATTCCCAGGCAGGGAACCAATCTAGTGCAAAAGTAGGATAAAAATAGTATTGCGTCAGGAAGGGCATCTGGCCCTTCTCTATCCTGTGCCAAATCGAATATATGCGGACGGCCGATCTGCTGTGGCGACCCCTAAGGCGAGAAGCCAAAGGACAACAGCAACATTCACATTGATTTCAGTAGCTGTTTTATTCATATAACTACAACAGACAATGCTTATCAATAGTTTGTGTTCGAATTACAAGTGCATATGCAAGTGCAGTTTCATCTTGTTAACATCTTGTTGACATTATTAGGCTTTCAGATATTGTTAAAATGTGAAAGGAGACAGTCTGTTGCTTTAACAGAGCTGTAGTGAATTGTTAAACGGTTATGGTTTTAGCACTGAGACTGGTTTCTTAGTGTCTTCGGATATGATGCCACTTATAGAATGCAAATAAAAAAGGTTTATTTTTTCCCAGTAGATAATAGTGTTCTCAATTTCTCTCAAACACTTGATATTCTGTAATTGTCTTCTTTTATTCTAGTAAAGATTTCCTTTATTTAGAGTTTTACACAATTCTACACTGTACAGGTAGTCCCAAGACGTATGATGGAGATGCGTTTTGATGAGCTCATCGTAACTCAAAAATAAAAAAGTCGAGACATGGCCTAGCCTACCCAGGATTCTTAAAGATTGCTATTCAGTATGGGGTGGTGTATTGTAATGTGTTAAAAATGTAACACATACAGTACATAATTTAGAATAACAGACAATTTACACTACTCTAATGTATAAACTTTACAGTACATACATCGACCAGGCTTAACATTATGGGCAATGATCAGGCAGAACATTATGCCCAATTACGACCACCTGCCCAATATTGTGTTGGTCCCCCTTTTGCTGCCAAAACAGTCGTTACCCGTCGAGTACAAAATGTTCACTTACTGCCTAATATAATTTCTAACAGGTGGCAAAATAAAGAGATCATTAGTGTTATTCACTTCACCGCTTATAATCAGTGGTGGGAAGTAACAAAGTACAATATACTTTGTTACTGTACTTAAGTAGATTTTTCTGGTATCAGTACTTTACTATTCATTTTTTGGACAACATTTTATTTTTACTTTTTTTTTTTTTTTTCAATTGTAATTTTTCCACAAATATTTGTACTTTTCTACTTCTTACATTTTCAAACCAGGCTCGTTTCTCTTTGGTCAAATGTCAATATTTTTTCTTCTCACTGGGCATCGTTTTCAGCCCAGCAACCTGTTTCCTGTCATTGCGTGGCTTTTAAAACCTACCACTGGTATTTCCTGGCTCTCACACACCACAGACGTAGACAATAAGCAGGTTAGAAGGCAACAAGAAGTACAGTATGGCTAATCTGATCTGGTGGATGTTCAGCCTAATTAACTTTATTAGATAACACAATTTTAAATTTGATTTGTATTATTAGGGCTGTCAAAATTTACGTTAAAAACGCAAATTTATTTTAACGGCACAAATTTTATTAACACACCGGCGTGTTTTGTGGCAAATTGTCCTCCTTTTTGGATCGTACAGAGAAGAGCAATACATCATTAGAATCTGTAAAGGGTCTACTTTTATTTGTATACACTCATAATAACATCAAAACGCTGTGCTTTTTTTGTAAAATAAAGAAAACTGTTACGGGTGAGCTCTCTGCCATCTCTCTTCACAGACACATAAAGACTCAGAATAAAAGTCATAAATAAAACTCTAAACCTCAGTGAATACTTGCCTTAAAGACCCAATTAATATATAAATAACAAGCTCTAAATGTCTACTTTTAAATAAAAAACCTCACAAATATTCTCAGATTATGTAATCTGTATGAATGTTAGAAGAGGTACAGTTTCTCCAGTTTTCTCGAGTATCACCTCATTAACTGTCCGTGTGGAAACATAGCAAAAGATCATTAAAACATTTACAGGAATATTTTGGCTACTTTTTACTGAAGTATATGTCAGAGCACAAACTACTTTACTTTAACTTTAGTAAAAAGTATAGTTAGTACTTCAACTTTTACCAGAGTATTTTAAAACATGAGTATCTGTACTTCTACTTAAGTGAAGGAGGTGTGTACTTTTGCCACCTCTGGTCATAATGTTATAATGCCATAATATTTGCCTGCTCCGTGTATGTATGTGGCAGTGGGCGCATGGATAAGTGCGAGTTCATGGGAATGGATTTCCCATTTCAAGGGGACGTTAGAAATGTGCCTTCCTTGTACCTATCTCAGAGATCATGAGACCAAATGATTGAAGTGTAATTGATCTGATCATTTCTTTCCTTTTCCTTTCTGTTTACAATCTGTTCAAAAAGCTAGCATATGTCTGAAATGATATTGCTAGCATTGACATAGAGCAGCTTTGGTGCAAGCCGCAGCTGTTAAATCCACCAGATTCACAGATCGCATCAGGCACCACAGGTGGTCTTTTTGTCTTTTGAAAATGTTGTTCAAAAAACACAAAATATAAACCAGGTTAATGCAAATGAACAATTTTTTACAGATTACAAGACACAGGTTTGCCTCAGGTTCGCTAAATCCCGATTATACGTTAACACTGTAGCAATCCGCTTTTTATTGCATTACATTTTTTGTTCTAAACATATAATCCAATAAAAATACAAGCACAAATAGGACCAGATTACTACAGGTCTACTCCAGATGTAACAATTTGACACCATGTGGATCTCTCATGATATAGCCGTAATCTGTGGCATTTTCACGCACACTGTGGCTGGAGGATGTTCTGGCCTCTCACTCACCCTTGACGAATGAGATGCCTACTTTCAGACAGGGATCGTACAGAAGCTTTCTATCGCCCGATCCTTTACTTCGTGTTACTCATTAATTCCGTGGCCTGTCCTCCATCACCTCTGTCCTCACTTTGGAGTGATATGTGTGTGTGCGTGTGTGTGTGTCTGGGGGTGTACTGGACCGATTGATGTGTGCTGTTGATGGCCTCATGGGGTTCATCACAGACAAGTTAATCCAGGTGCTGCAGGACGAGGCCACAGGGCCATTAATAACGCACATGAGGAAAGCCGTGCCGTGCTGACCCTTTTCAAAGTCAGCAGAGATAACAATCTTAGGTGAAAAAGGGGACATCGATTATTATGGGGGAAACAGTTTCAACAATGACTACATTTAAATTCTACTTCAAAACGCAGTTACATTTTCAGCAGTGATACAGAAGGGTCAGGGTGTACCGAATATCGAAAAAGGGGATTATTTATTAATAAGCTCCTTTTTTATTCACACTACGTTTGGAGGAGAAACTTAGATCCAATATGCATTCATTGTCTTATCAAATGATTGTATTTTTTTAATGGTTCAGTGTATCATGTTTGTTGAAAAATGGCAAAACAAGAAATAACAAGAATAATAAAAAACAGTGACTGGAGCCGGTCTCTGATCCTAAAGCCCTATTTGAAAGGGATTAGTTTATCATGAGGAGATTTTTTTTACACTTATCATCAATGATTATCCGTATCAGACCTTGTTTTTCACATCTAGGCCTTCAGTGGTGTCCTCATCGAATCAAACCATGTCTAATGCTAATGGCTAAAGAAACCGTCAATATATAACAGAACGCTATATCACAGACAGGCTTCTCATACAGCAAGAATTCATATGAATATGTTTAACTTTGTGCAGTTTGCTACAGATGCATTTTACAAACTCTGACTAGTGCTCTCGCTGACTATCCAATCAAAAGAAGGTAAAAAACATTATGACATTATTGTACGCCTGCTAGATGACCCTGGAGTAGCCAACACAAAATCTGATTGGTTAAAGCAACAGTTTTAAGCAACATGTACTTCATGCAGCAGACGTCCAAAGCCAATCCAGAATTCCTCAAAGCAGATTCCTTTGGCCCTGGCACGAGTGATGTGACGGCTGAAATCTGATTAGATAGAAACTCAAATCTAAATTTACAATCGGTTGTAATGAGTGAAAAGCTATGAAATGAAGAAAATCGACTATTAGAAATAGTTTAATACATATTTATGCACATAAATATATAAAAATGTAAGTCAGTGTTTCTGATACTGTTTAGGCCTGCAGAGATGGCTTTGCTGGCCATGACAGCCCACCCCTTATGATAATACTCTCACATCCAGACAGCAATAAAATGACTACAGGAAGCATTTTAATTGTTTGTATTTTCTATGTACAAACCCAAGTTTGCATAACATGGTCATGCAATCATGCATCAATTAGGACACGGCTTCAATGTTGCTGTTACCTCTGGGTTACTGTCAGCGTTCCAATACATCCCGAAGGTGTTAATAGGGTTAAGGTCAGAGCTCTCTAGCAGGAGATCTTCCACTCTAATCCATGTAAAACATATCTTCATGGAGCTGGCTTTGTGCACAGGGACATTGTCATATTAGAACAGGTTTGGGTCTCCTAGTTCAAGTGAAGGGGAAAATGTAATTGTGAGTGTGTGTGTGTGCAGGGGGGGGGGGGTTCAAACTACTTTTTTTTATGTGAGGTGAAGGCTGAATGAATCAGAAGGCTGCTGAGTTTGGTGGAAAAAAAACAGGAGGTAATTTGGTCTGCAACTTTCTCATTAAAGAACAAAGAAAAACGTGTGATCCAGATGGGAATCACAGAAGAGAACATGTAAAATAGAAAATTAGACCTGGGCCTCATGTACACTATATAGATAACATTTTTGGGACACGTGACTTTTCCAGACATATGTGATTCTTCCCATTCTTTTTACAATTCCGTTTTTTTTTTTTTAACTGAAACTAAATTTCAAGCTACTAAAATAGATGATTCTGACAAACAGTGCGTTGTATTAAAAACAACAGGTTTACCAGCAGGTGATTTGAAAATCTGATCAACAGTTTCTGATAAAAAAGAAAAAAAAATTGTGGGTGTGAATCACAAGCAACCAGTCTGTTGATTTGTAATGATTCAAGCCACATCTGAGCATAATAAAATATCCTCTAAGGTAAAAAAAAAAATGATAAAACCAGACGTTTGGATCTAGGAAGAAATAAGACGATGAAATGGCCGAGCACCGAACAGGGGAGTCAATATTTTACGGGTAAGATGAGAGGTAAGATGGGACAAACATTTAAGAGATTATGTTTTTGATTGAAATTATGCCTCTCTGTCTCGAGAGGACGATTTGATTTTATAGCACCCACTTTGCCCATCTTTACCCCAGAACCGCCCTCCCCTTCCTTTTTGTCTCCCATCACTACACATCATCAGGGATAGAAGGATTTTGACATGCAATATATGTTCACTCTCCCTCCCTGAGAACTAATGGCATTCACTTCTCCACTCAGCAAGGTTGGATTGATCCACAAGGTGACACTGAGTATAAAAGCTGTCAATAAGGGGACAGAGTCATTGTGCACGGAGAATACTGAGTAGCTGCTATAATTTCCACGCAGCTTCTCCTCATGGGACGGATCAGGGACATGTCAGCTCACTGTGCACCCGTCTGAGAAACAGTTTATATTAGCCAGAATACCTGCCAAAAAAAAAAAAAAACTGTTAGTTTAGTATTACAAGGTCCTGTTGGGGTTTGGGTGAAGAGCTGAGATGCCCAAATTACTCAAGTAATTGAGTAGAAAGTAGAAGCTCAAACACTAAATCAAACAAAGATTGTAAATTAGAGAGGTTTTCGCCAAATACCCAGGGGAAAACTATATATTTTTTTCTCAATGCTAGCTAACATAGCTTACATCTTTCAATGCTAGCTAACATCTCTCAATGAAAGCTAACTCTAGGTTCTAAAAATCAGCTGTCATAATACCATCTGTCTAAA
Organism: Silurus lanzhouensis; assembly: GCA_039877035.1. Lineage (NCBI taxonomy): Eukaryota > Metazoa > Chordata > Actinopteri > Siluriformes > Siluridae > Silurus > Silurus lanzhouensis. Next base: position 4,069,413 of record JBCEWE010000350.1, on the reverse strand, counting down.
TGCAAAATGTTTAGGAGTCAATGAATTGTATGTATATAGGTGTGTTTTAAGTTTTTTTGTAGAAACGTGTAAAGTTGTGCAGGATAGCCCATGCCAGACTTCAGTTCAGGCATTCCTGAACTGCTTCAGCTTCGGTTCCATCGGAGTTAGCAATGCTGCTCCTGCTCAAAAGACAATCTCAGTAATGGGCGACAGTATGAAGCCGGGAGGAAAGCCAGTACTGTCAGTTAGCTTTGCCAAAACTCAATGTTAGTGTTGTGATTTTGCTGTTCTGTTTTAATCTATTCTTTGCTGTACATCCTGCTTTTGACTTGTGACTTGTCTAGCTTTAAGTTTAATCTGTCCTTCATTGACTGTACATGTAAATATACATATGTATATAATAATATGCTTAACATATATAATTAAAATGTATGTACACATTAAAATTAATTTACGTATTTTTTATCAATTAAACTTGTACCTGATCATTTAGATCCCTGAGGAGCCAAAAAAAGTGGAAATGGTAAATAAAACCTCAATAAGATAACGTAGAGAACTCAAAAGGGAAGTCTTCTAAGTGGCACCACATAGTAGGATTAGAAAACATTACAGTATACCCAATTATAACGAATGTTCACATTGTACCACGTGTGTGCAAAATGGAATTTTACATGTATATTACAGCGTTGTGAAATTCTTTCTTCCCATTTCCAAGCAATTTTAGGAAACTGGGGTAAATCATGATACAGTGCCCCTGGAACACAGAGGGTTAAGGGCCTCACTTAAGGGTCCAAGAGTGGCATCTTGGCAATAATGGCGCTTGAACCCCTGACCTTCTGATCAGTAACCCAGAGCCTTGACCACAGAGCTACCACTTCTCCATGGTGTGTAGTGGCATATTAGATAAATGTCTCATAAGCACAGGATAGTATTTATGATTACAGCAGCAGCTCTTTTAAATATGTTGTGTTTTTGGTGTAAAATGTGCAGACTGTCTAAGGATGTCCAAGTGAGATTATTTACAGGAGCTGGACGTGAGTAATGTAGTACATGCATGTAGAGAGTTCTAGAGTATATGAACCTTAATAATGTAGTGTTTGGAATATAAGAGCTCAGTATTGTTGAACCATAAGTTTCAGGATATAAATGTACACTAGATGGACAAAAGTATTGGGACACCTGACTTCTCCAGCTATGTCTTTGGATGCAGTTTCATTACATTTTCCTTTCATTTGAACTAGAAGACCCAAGTGCCTTATTTAAGGGCTCAAGAGTGGCATATTGGCAATAATGAGTCTTAAATAAAGATTAATTCAAGCCCAATTATACACAATATATAGCCCCATCATATTCATTCATTGCCCCACTATACTTTATGAAGATATGGTTGACATGGATTGAAGTGGAAGATCTCGAGTGGCCTGCTTTTGGAGCTCTGACCTCAACCCTACTAAACAGAACACCTTTGGGATGAATTGGAATGCTGATTGAAGCCCAGGCCTCCTCAGCTCTATCAGTACTTGACTTTACTAACATCCTTGTGGCTAAATGAGTATAAGTCTCCACATGTATAATCTAAATTCTAGTAGAACATCTTCCCATAAGAGTTATTAGAACAGCAAATGGGGATTCAGTATGGAATGGGATTTTCAAAAAGGCACAAAGCACATAGGGATGTCCACAAACGAATTGGATGATGGAACTGTCCACAAACAAATTATTAATGTATAATAAAAAAAAAAGAAAACAAACAAACAAAAACGTCTATTTGAGAGTCTGGACAACTGATCACAAATCTATTCCCCTGCTTGATTTTTTCTCTTCAGTATATGCAAAGCATTTGCATAGAAATACATATCTGTCATCATTCACACTAAATTTAATCTGTGCAAAAGAAACGATCCAAAAGTAACAAACCTGCAAACCAAAAAAAAAAAAAAAAAAAACAAATTAGAGTATATTTCACTTGTTAATCTGTTTTTTTTTTTTGTGTGAATTTAGTTGCATGTCTCATCTGGTTTCAGCTCCACACCGGTTTGTCAGTATGCACAGTGTGAATGCCACTCTCTCTCCATGAACACTTGACGGGAAAGTGCTTTTTTGATGTGGGGATTCTATAATCAGCTAGCCATATTTAAATGTTGTCATTTTTCCACTGAGGTCCTCATTAGTAATAATTGAAAGTCTGTACATAGTGCACGGCTCACATCAAAACAACGACATTACCTCTCACCTTGAATGCCAGTCCTTTATCAGTGGGGGGAAAAAAGCCCCTGATAATGAGAGCGCAATCGCATAATATCGTGGCACTCGTTTCAATGGAATTTTAAATCACGCAACTTATTAGAGGCGCCCGCTCCCTGGAATAATCAGCACCTCTCTGACAATGCAATGTGACTGTGAATCCTGTGTACAGTGAACATTTAAAGTAAGTTTTCCACTGTCAGAGGTACACCTGGGGGGGGCTACGATAGTTTATGACAATTCCAAATGCTAATCTCAGGGTGGTTGACAGAACACACATGCTCAGATGCACAGATGATTTTATATATGTTATATATATCTTATATATTATTATATATAGTAATTATATGCAAATTGCATATAATTATATTGGATATAATTACAATTAATAAAAGATTTCACAATTATCTTGTTATGATTCCATCATAATATCGCCATCTCAAATATTAACACACCCCTTTGTTTGTTTAAGCATGTTTTATTGGCTTCCAGCTGCTTCCAATTGGAATTATGCATTTGAATTTGTTTTTTTTAAAGATAAATGACATCTAGATCTCAGTGACAATTAACTGAAGGACAATAATTCACTGGAGGTCTATGACAGGTCAAGTTAAGGATTGTTTTTTTAAAAGAAAATGGCATTTTTTTTATTATTTCTAGCTTGTTGTTTTTAAAGAAATAATCCATGAGAGGGTGAATTATAATAAGTAAAGGGTGATTACAGGTGCCCTTTCCTTCCTATGATGAAATCACTAAAAAGCACTGCACCAAAATCAGGATGATTAATAATATTTGCACTGAACAATTATTCTGCTGTGCATGTAGTCTGTTAACAGTAAGCACTGGTTGCTAAGCAACATCACAGACAAAGTATAGGGTGCTCAAAAGACAGAAAAATGTCTGCCGCATTAATAACACATTGGAAATTAATAATTTTCTAATCAAAGCTATCCAATAATTTTTAGTTGAACTGTCATGAAACATTTAATGGCAACATTCTTAATGAGTTTAAAATTGGGTTGATCCAATATGGTGCCTGAAATTATTAAACAAATTCCTGCCCTCACCACTCGAACTACTGCAAGACATCGATCCAAAATACACTGTCCATCCCAGAAAGCATTTTACACCACTGTCCACCGTGCACACATCTGTCGGTCTTAATTGCCATATCGGGTCTGATGCTAAAACACTCCCAGTGTGCCTCTAGCCACTTATTTAAAAGCCTTTACCTGATAAGTCAGGCTACTGGGATATGTTTCACCCCTGTAGCCTTGATTTGACATTGTACAAATTGTCCTAATGTCACCGTGCCCTCTGCTATGACAGTTCCTCTGGCGGTCTGATTGCCAAAATGCTCATTAATTGGTTTAAACTTTGCCCTAAATGACTAGGTGTCGGTGAGCTTAATTTCAGCGAAAGGTCAGTTTTAATAAAGACAGAAAAAGAAGCAGAGAGAAAAAAAAAGAGATGGGGGTGGGGGGGTGAGAATGCGAAAATGAGAAAGGAAATAACTCGAACAGGCGGACATCAGGTCAATGAGCGAGAGGTTGGGATGTGACCTCTTGTTCAGAGTTCTCCATCCAGACAGAAAATTAGAATCTGCAGCTCTGTCGCTCCTCTCCTGTGGCTCCTGTTTATTGGTTCTGACCCCAAGCCAGATGAGGTCACATTTTTGTATTATTGGAAAGACACTCCTTTGGTGGCTATTGCTACCCAAATATTCAATAAGAGTATAATGAAATAAATACAGGCGCCGTCCATGTGGGAGTTTAAACCGAGAGCAAGAGCAAGACACCAGGTCAATTTATATTGACTAAAAGTCATCAAGTAAGTTAAAGTTAAAACATTTCAATTGGTCGTCCTGTGAGTTAAATAACCTCAATGCAGGCACAGTTTGAGGTGGTATCAAAAAGTTTTGAGACTAGCTCTATTTACAAAAAAAAACTTTATTTATCTAAGGTGATAGTTTACACACTATCACCTTTTAAATAGTCCCCCTGCACAGCAACACAGTGGTCCCAGTGTTCCTGCCACTTCTGAAGTATGTCCTGGAAGTCTTCTTTTCGAAGCGTGTCAAACATCTTTCAGGATTCGTGCCGGATCCCTGCAAGGGTGTCCAAATGGTGGCCTGGCATGTGATCAGAATAGCAGATGTGGTAATGCACATGATCAGAATAGCACCAGTTGCACAGTTGCCAATGTACACAGGGCAATATCTTTTGACCCACTGACTTATGAAGGTTGGTGCTCCCTGTGTCTGTGCGTTTAGCCTTGTGCTGCCATCAGTTGGCGTGTTACAAAACTGATTTTGAAACTTTTTGATGACATCTCGTATTAGCCAGAGGTACTGTATTTTAACATTAAAGTCTCCATACATTTTTCTTCTTAGAAAAATATGGATGAGCAACTTTCATGTCCATACTGTTCCTGTTTCATGCATAACCATTAATTATTCTTTCATGGCTTGAGTGGTCTGCTATAGAGCTCTGCTCTCATCCCTACTGAACACCTTTGGGATGAACTGAAACACTGACTGCACCCAGGCCTCCTCACCTACATCAGTACCTTATTTTACTAACACCCTTGTGAATGATAAACATAAACGTCCACAGACACACTCCAAAATCTAGTGGAACATCTTCCCAGAAGAGTAGAGGGAATTATAAGAGCAAATTGGGACTAAATGTGGAATGCAATGCTTAGTAAGCACATATCATACTTATGACAAGGTGTCCGCAAACTGTTGGGAATATAGTGTAGCTGAATCCACATCTGGGCTGCTCATTTAAGGCATCTATAAAATCTGTTAGATAGATGAGGCAGGACATGAGTACACAAAACAGGAATAGAAATTGTTTGGGAACATTAATTTAGTTTTATGGCATTTGGCAGACACTTTTATACAAAGCAATTTACAGTATCTCTCATTTACACAACAGAGCAGTTGAGAGTTAAGAACCTTGCTCAAGGGCCCAGCAGTGGCAGCTTAGTGGTGCTGGGAGTTGAACTCACGACCTTCCAATCATGCCAACATCTTAACCACTAACCATCCCTTTTCCCTATCCAGCAATCATAGCCATAATTCCAGGCAGCATTCAGCCAAGAAATAGACAACAGCAATCCATAATCATCAACAAAAACACACACAGGCCAGAACATCGAAGCAGCTATAACCAAGGGAATCTTCGAAAAGTGCATACAATGAAGAAGACATTGCAACAAGGGAACGTTCAGGAAATGGTCAGCTAATAAAGTTGGTGAGTTTAGAACAGGTGCATACATTAGGATAGGACCAAAAAAAACAGCATAAACAAAATCACATATACTGTAGTAAATATTAAATTCAGCTTTATTTGCATAAAAATGGATATATTCCCATTACAGCTTTACAGAGATAAAGTTGTTGTCGGTTGCAAATGGATGTTTATTGCCTTTAAGTTTGTTACTCATAAGTTTTCTTTCTAATTAGTGAGCCAGAGGTGACTGTGGCAAGACAAAATTCCTTGAGACAGTACGAGAAAGAAAGCTTTAAAAGAACTAGACTGAAAACAGAACCCTGGGTAGCACCAAATGTTTATTAATTACAGCTTATTACTTAATTTATAAAGCTTAAATACTGAACTGTTAATAGAAACTGAAGTAAGCCATTGTAGCAGACTGCTGATATTAATTACAGTCCAAAGCCATTCCCATAGAGTAGTGCTTGAGTTGCTCAGTAACTTCATGGATCCTTAGGCTGTTAATGTGGAACCATTCTGAGCTGCACTGCGTGGCCTTTATTTGAAAACAACTCCAAAGATAAGGCTGAATCAGGCAGTTTCAAAGTGAAGACAGAGACAGGAGAACTGGCCACTGGTGCCTCAAACAAAACTCGAGAGCAGAATAGATGGGAAGTCTTGAGACCAGGTTTCACATGTTTCAATTATATAAACCCTCATCTTATTATTCAATTAAAGATCCTCATAAGGTCATAAGGTTTATATAAGGTATTAAGTGTCTTGACTATTATGATTGCATTCTGTACAAGTGTCATTAAAAAAAAACCAAAAGATCTATCAAACATTCACACACATGTTGCATGGATTGTAAAAAAAAAAATCACCATTTGATTTCAACACCTTTATGAAAAACAAACAAAAAAAATGAACAAAATTAGAAGCTGGTGTTGTAATAAGCTGATTTGCATATTAACTCCAGTGAATCGTTAGAGTCTTATCAGCATCCAATGCAGATAAAAATTAAAGATGAAAGAGAAAATTGGGTATAAATTATTCAGTAAACACAGGGGAAAAAATAATAGGACCTGGGAAAAACCTCATGTGAGTTAAACCAATAGCTAATACATTTACATTAAGGTTACCTATCTGCTTATAACTTTAGACATTACAGCCTCTTATTATTATAGATTTGCCTATTTGGAAAACTCCCTTCATCCCACTCAGCCTGGTGCGTCTTTATTTATATTTAAGGTCACTCCTTAAAATTTCTTCCATTTTAAATCAATTTTTTTCTCAAGGATTCTTCCTAATGTCATTTCAGGAGGCTTTCCTCAAACATTGTGTGCTTTGAATTGCTCATTAGGGATCTGAATTTACATTTAGATTCATGTGCATCTGCTTTATGACAAAAATGTGTTTTATAAACAGTATACAAATATATTAAATTATATATTTAAAAACATTGTATACATAGAATATCATATAAGGTATCATTTCACATGACTTAGAAATGAGATAGTGTATTGGGGAGCGAAGGCTGGCCCGTGCAGTCCGATCCAACACACGAGCTACCGTAGCTCAAATTGCTGTAGAAATTAATGCTGTTAATGCTTGACTGGTCAGGACTGTTTTGGCAGTGAATGGGGGACCAACACAATATTAGGCAGTTTGTCATAATGTTATGCCTGATCGTTGGCTATAAAGTTATGCCTGCTTTATGTATACAATAATACTACTGAATTCCTGATTATAAGACACTATAAAAGTTTGTGGACACGCAACCGAACAACTAGCATGTGCTTTTTGAACATCATATAATACATTTAGTCTTTATTTGCTTGGTATAATAACCTCCACAAGAGCATTAGTAGGTCAGATAGTGTTGTAGGTGAGGTGAGAAGGTCTGGGGTGCAGTCTGCCTACCAATTCATTCCAAAGGTGTTCAGTAGAGTTGCAGTCAGTCCTCTATCGCAGATGTAAACCACATGTTTATGGAGCTGGCTTTGTGCACAGGGGCATTTTAATGCTGGAACTGGTTGGGATGTCCTAGTTCAAGTGAAGGGAAAATTGTATGTTATCTAATTCAAAGACATACAAATGAATTGTTTGCCTCCAACTTTGTGATAACAATTCAGGGAGGAACCACATGCAGTTGGAAATGTCATGTGTCCCAATAAATTTGCTGACATAAAATGCATGAATAAGCATAGTCCCAGACCATGATTCTGAATTTCTGCTGCTATGATAATTTGCACAGAATGGTGTAGAATATTTATGAAAGCAGTGGTAAAAGAAACTCCATAAATGAAGTTCTAATGTTGATACTGAACCCTGTTGGGTTTTAATCTTTATTTAGTTGCAATTTAGTTGCATCTCATCATGTTTAATATTTAATAAACATATCAATTACTACAAACTGTAATACAGATCAATGATGTAATAAACTACTTTGTCATCATTACTTATGGAATTATAATGATGCAGATCATTCATGTTAATCGATGCAGTAAGTATTGTTAATTAAGGACATTCCTTGTCTAATAAACATGAACATAATAATCAGAACACTGGAGAAACGGGAAATTAATGCTAGTTTTGCAAATTGTTTAATAACCAATTTGGTAACATTATTTATGGTTTGTTAATTCTGAACTTTATTAAAATCAGGCAATCTTATCCAGAGCAACTTACAGTTATCTCGTTTACTGAGAAGTTGAGGTTTAAGGGCTATGTTCAAGTACCCAGCAGTAGCAGTCTGGTGGTACTCAGATTTGAACTTACAACCTTCTGAGCCAAAGTTCAACACTAAGCTACCAGTCCCTAGGTGTCCACGGTTTGTTCAGAAACTTAAATGACACTCACCACACTGCCTTACAACTGATGACATGTTGATTCAGTCATGAAAAAGCTAGAAGCTTACATTTTGGTGCCCTTGCTTCTTTTTTTTATAAACCTCAGCCCTTTGTATGTGCTCAAATCTCGTACCTATGGATATATATCATTTATACTAATATATTTTAATGTGTTAGAGTTCTTACTGTGCTTCTTTTAGAAACAACACAAAAAATATAATAAAGTGACAGGTTTGTGATTATAAACCCAGGGATAAATATCAACAATGTCAAATTATAGATATTATTATAAAAGGTGGATCACACAGCTGTGAAATTTAGGATTAAGTTCTCACTATATAGACAAATTAAAGGATGTGTAGGGCAATTTTTTTTTATTTTGTATAGATGTGTACTGTACTTTTTATCTTTCAAGAATTACAAATAAATTTGGAATGATTTTGGAAATAAAAATTTTCTGAATTTAATTTGGAGAAAAAGAACATCCAATACAGAAGCATTGAGCCTAAATATTAATTTCACAAAAGTTCTAAAACAGTGTTGCTGCATAAAAACTAGTCACCTGGCAACTCTGCAGTATGTACCGTTCAGAGGAAACATGCATGACCAATATATAAATGGTCAAGGGAAAAAATGCCTAATGTTGTCTAGGAGTAATCCTAAAAATTTGAAATATATACTATTTATATAAAATAAGTATATTTATTTTTAAATTCTTTCTAAATTAACATAAGCGACATACCTTATCTGCATCATATCTATATATCATCTATATATATATATATATATACACTGTGAAAAGGTTTTGTACAGTAGTACAAAAATTTTACAAATCCCATACTGTACATTTTTATATTCCACATTATCTACACATATTGTACATTACACAAAGCTTGCACTAAAATAACTTCCCATATATGTTCATATACTGTATATGTTTTTATATATCCTTAGTGTACTTGCTCACAGCTTTTGCACATTTTTACTCTGCCCAGAGCGTTTATATTTATTTGTTGTATTTAATCAACAGCTCAAGCAAATTTTTTTCTGCCATAGATTTTTCATTTATTTGCTATATTTATTTTAACTTATATATTACATGCTTTACATATATTTGCACATGCATCTGCACGTACCAATTTGCACAACTGCTACTGTTTGTACTTCTGCATTTTGTTTGCTGTGTACCTGTAAAGAAAGTTCTATCTATCTATCTATCTATCTATCTATCTATCTATCTATCTATCTATCTATCTATCTATCTATCTATCTATCTATCTATCTATCTATCTATCTATCTATCTATCTATCTATCTATCTATCTATCTGGTTACAGAACCTTTGCCATTGACTGATAGTTGACATGCTGGCCATAAAATCATGGCCTTGTTTGTAAGACCAGTGGGTGAGAGGTGGATACACAAACGCAGGGTTTCATTGAGAGGAAAAAGTGACGGCGCTGCCAGCTTGATGCCATGAGGAATCAGTGGCTCTGTGACAACTGGAGGTGACAGGTTCAATCAACTGGGTGATCGGCAACTCTCGGCCTAATGCTCTTTCATGTCGGACTGTGTTAGGTGTCACTGTATTGAGAAAGAGAGAGAATGAGAGAGAGAGAGAGAGAGAGAGAGAGAGAGAGAGAGAGAGAGAGAGAAACAAAGACACAGAGAGAGGGAGAGGCAGAAAAGAAAAGAAGGGGGACTAACCCTACAATAGAGATCCAGAATGCTGTAAAATAGACATGTTCTTCTGTTATTCCTTAATAGCTCAAAGATCCCATCTCATTGTCTTCCCTTTACAAGTCACAGTCTGGCGCAGCTGAACCGCAGAGAAATTGAAAGTAATTTAGCTTTTTTTTTTTTTTGTGAGAAAATAGCTGCAGCATTGACTTTGCAGTCTTGCTTCATACGTCACCCAATAGAGCTTGGCACATTTCACACTCGATAGCGGTGTACAGAAAAGGGAGAAAACGCTCTTGCAAATTCCCTGTTTAAAACGGTCGAGCATGCCAGTTGGGCATGTAATGCAAATTAAATTACTTTTGCAGAAAAAGCTTATGGAAGTGAATAAAAGGGATGAGGAAATACTAAAGCCTCTCTTAAACATGGGTCCAAATACTGAAAAAGAGAGAAGTCCCCTGGGACACTAAAAGTCTGTCACAGCTCAAAATATAATAATTGAGTGGTAAATTTAAGAAATGTGTTTTAGTCCTTCTTCAAATACTGCTTTATCCTGTTTAGGGTCACAGTGGATCTGGAACCTAACCCAGAGAGTCTGAGCATGAGGCTGGCCTATACCATAGTCCATTGCAGGCTATTGCAGAGCAGAACATTGTTGCTTGTTCAGATGCTTGTTTAGTAGAGGTGTAGCAAACCATTTCGGTAAAGGATTTTTGGTACGGTGCACATGTGTACCGAATGCAATCCTTGTTTGACATGCGGAATCTATAAATATCTGAAATCTCTCCTGAACCTATTAAGACTCTAATTGTTGTTTAGTCGCCTCACATTTTAAACACAGTGTCACTGTCACTATACGTTCTGTTCATGCGCAAAATCGCTGCTACTTCCTTTCATCGCCAACATTTTCGTAACAAGCCATATGGATTCTTTCACGTTTTTTGAAAACCTTCAAGAATCTTTCTTAAAAGAAAAAAATCCTGACAATTCTGTATATACAGGAACCCAGCCATTAGGGAGGCACAAGCCAGTGCATTCTTAGTGCCGGTCCCAAGCCCGGGTAAATGGGGAGGGTTGCGTTAGGAAGGGCATCCAGCGTAAAACATGTGCCAAATCAAATATGCGGATCACAAATGAGAATTTCATACCGGATCGGTCGAGGCCCGGGTTAACAACGACCGCCACAGGTATCGTTAGCCGACAGGGTACCGGTGGAAATTGGGCTACTGTTGGCCGAAGGAGGAAAAGGAGAGGAGGAAGACGTCTACAGAGACGGCAGGGAAAGGAGCAGTGTAGGAGAGTGGAGGTTCGGGTTGGTACTTTAAATGTTGGTACTATGACGGGTAAAGGGAGAGAAGTAGCTGATATGATGGAGAGGAGAAAGGTAGATATGCTGTGTGTTCAGGAGACCAAGTGGAAAGGGAGTAAGGCCAGGAACATTGGAGGTGGATTTAAACTGTTTTATCATGGTGTGGATGGAAAGAGAAATGGTGTAGGGGTGATTCTGAAGGAAGAGTACAGTAAGAGTGTAGTGGAGGTGAAGAGAGTTTCTGATAGGGTGATGATCGTGAAGGTGGAAGTTGAAGGGATGATGATAAATGTCATCAGTGCCTATGCTCCACAAGTTGGCTGTGAGATGGAGGAGAAGGAAAGATTCTGGAGTGAATTAGATGAAGTGGTAGATGGTGTACCTAGGAAAGAACGGTTGGTGATTGGGGCAGACTTTAATGGGCATGTAGGTGAAGGGAACAGAGGTGACGAGGAGGTGATGGGTAGGTATGGTTTTAAGGAGAGGAATGTGGAAGGGCAGATGGTGGTAGATTTTGCTAAAAGGATGGAAATGGCAGTGGTGAACACTTATTTTAAGAAGAAGGAGGATCATAGGGTGACGTATAAGAGTGGAGGAAGGTGCACACAGGTGGACTATGTGCTATGCAGGAGATGCAACCTGAAGGAGATTGGCGACTGTAAGGTGTTGGCAGGGGACAGTGTAGCTAGACAGCATAGGATGGTGGTCTGTAGGATGGTTTTGGAGGCGAAGAAGAAGAGGAGGAGAGTGAGGACTGAAAGAAGAATAAGATGGTGGAAACTGAAGGAGGAAGAGTGTAGTGTGAGGTTCAGGGAAGAGGTCAGAGAGAGGCTCAGTGGTGTTAAGGAGGTGTTGGATGATTGGGCAACTACTGCAGGAGTGATGAGGGAGGCAGCTAGAAAAGTACTTGGTGTGACATCTGGAAATAGAAAGCAAGACAAGGAGATGTGGTGGTGGAATGAGGAAGTGCAAGAGAGCATAAGGAGAAAGAGGTTGGCAAAACAGAAGTGGGATAGACAGAGTGATGAGAAAAGTAGGCAGGAGTACAAGGAGATGCGGCAGCAGGTTAAGAGGGATGTGGCGAAAGCCAAGGAAAAGGCATATGAGGAGCTGTATGAGAGGTTGGACACTAAGGAAGGAGAAAAGGATTTGTACCGATTGGCCAGGCAGAGGGACCGAGCTGGAAAGGATGTACTGCAAGTTAGAGCAGTAAAGGATGGAGAGGGAAATGTGTTGACTAGTGAGGAGAGTGTGTTGAGAAGATGGAGGGAGTATTTTGAGCAGCTGATGAATGAGGAAAATCAGAGAGAGAGAAGGTTGGATGATGTGGAGTTGGTGAAGCAGGATGTAGATAGGATTAGTAAGGAGGAAGTGAGAGCAGCTATTAAGAGGATGAAGAGTGGAAAGTCGGTTGGACCAGATGACATACCGGTAGAAGCGTGGAGATGTTTAGGAGAGATGGCAGTGGAGTTTTTGACCAGATTGTTTAACAGGATTTTGGAAGGTGAGAAGATGCCTGAGGAATGGAGAAGAAGTGTGCTGGTACCGATCTTTAAGCATAAAGGAGATGTGCAGACCTGCAGTAACTACAGGGGTATTAAGTTGATCAGTCACACCATGAAGTTATGGGAAAGAGTAGTGGAAGCCAGGCTGAGAGAAGAGGTGACCATCTGTGAGCAACAGTATGGTTTCATGCCGAGGAAGAGCACCACAGATGCCTTATTTGCTTTGAGAATGTTGATGGAGAAGTATAGAGAAGGACAGAAGGAATTGCATTGTGTATTTGTGGATTTAGAGAAGGCGTACGACAGGGTGCCAAGAGAGGAGTTGTGGTATTGTATGAGGAAGTCAGGTGTGTCAGAGAAGTATGTGAGGGTGGTGCAGGACATGTATGAGGACAGTGTGACGGCAGTGAAGTGTGCAGTAGGTACGACAGACTGGTTTAAAGTGAAGGTTGGACTGCATCAAGGATCGGCCCTGAGCCCTTTCCTGTTTGCAGTGGTGATGGACAGGTTGACGGACGAGGTCAGACAGGAGTCTCCCTGGACTATGATGTTTGCGGATGATATTGTGATTTGTTGTGAGAGTAGGGAGCAGGTTGAGAAGAGCCTGGAGAGGTGGAGATATGCGCTGGAGAGAAGGGGAATGAAACTCAGTAGGAGTAAGACAGAATACATGTGTGTGAATGAGAGGGAGGGCAGTGGAGTGGTGCGGTTGCAGGGAGAAGAGCTTCAGAAGGTGGAGGAATTCAGGTACCTGGGGTCAACAGTGCAAAGTAATGGAGAGTGTGTTAGAGAAGTGAAGAAAAGAGTGCATGCAGGGTGGAGTGGGTGGAGAAGAGTGACAGGAGTGATTTGTGATAGTAGGGTATCTGCGAAATTGAAAGGAAAAGTTTATAGGACTGTGGTGAGACCTGCGATGTTGTATGGTTTAGAGACAGTGGCATTGAGTAAAAGACAGGAGGTGGAGCTGGAGGTAGCAGAGCTGAAGATGTTGAGGTTTTCGTTGGGAGTGACGAGGATGGATAAGATTAGAAATGAGTTTATTAGAGGGACAGCGCATGTAGGATGTTTTGGTGACAAGGTGAGGGAGGCGAGATTGAGATGGTTTGGACATGTGCAGAGGAGGGACATGAATTATATTGGTAGAAGAATGCTGAGGATGGAGCCACCAGGTAGGAGGAAAAGAGGAAGGCCAAGAAGGAGGTTCATGGATGTGGTGAGGGAAGACATGCAGGTAGTTGGTGTAAAAGAGGCAGATGTAGAAGACAGGGTGGTATGGAGACGGATGATCCGCTGTGGCGACCCCTAATGGGAGCAGCCGAAAGAAGAAGAAGAAGAAGAATTCTGTATATACAGGGAATGAATGAATGAATGAATGAATGAATGAATGAATAAATGAATGAATGAAGACATTTATTAAAGTATGCTGAAATAAGTAGAATAGTTAAGTAGAACACACACTTATACTCATATCTGTATACCCAAATTAGGACTAACAAATGTAAACTATTTAATTACATTTCTCCATTTGTATAATATTTATTTTTGTCATTTTAAAGTATGCCTATTTAACTGATTATTTAATTTTAATAAATAAAATAAAATGTTTATTTCATTAATTTGATTAATTCTAATTGTTTTTTTATGTATTTAAATTTTAATCCAGCAAGAATTTTATAAAAAAATTGTTTTAAAGAATGCAAACCGTTCATGTTCACAAATGTTTATGACAATGAATGATGTTAATTTAAAAAATAATAAGCAATTTAATGTTTTGCATTTCATCCCCAAACCGAACTGAAATTTAACCGAACCGTGACTTAAAAACAGAGGTACGTACTGTAAATTTTGTCTACTGTTACACCACTTTTAGGCAATAATAACAAAAGATTAAGAACCCTTAAAACCCCAATTCAAATATAAATCTTTAATTATGATTGAAACAAGGACTCTGAGAAGCACCTCTGTTAAATGCCACCTACTATCACTTGCCTACTACTAAATGCCTATTCTACTATCACAGGAAAGTTGTAGGATTAGAGTTAATATCACTGTTATCGTCACATGATTGTGATAATTGAACATCTTATATTCGCTAGAGCATTTGAACATTAACATGCAAATCAGCACATTGAAATCAACATCTTTATGCAAATGAATGAAGAACATTCTTCAAACATTGTCACTGATGGAGGACTATTAGTATCTTATTCACAAGCAATGGAAAAGAGGGAAAAGACTGTAAGATTAGCAAATGGATCAGGTCTGTGGGAGAAGTAATAGACTGGTGATACACTTTCTTTACTGGTCAATCTAAATTCTCATCTATGGTCATTAGTTGTTCATAGTGACAGAAAGAATGTTGTAGTAATTTTTGTTGGGTTTCTGAGTTTGTTTTCTATTTAACCTTAAGAAGCTGGGCAATAGAGAAAACTTTGGAACAGAGTATTTAGATAAAGAGGAGCAATTCAAAGTAGTTTGGGCAACATACAAGTATGCCCTCTGGTTACCTAATATTAAAGTTATGTCAGGCATGTTCCACTGGACAGATACACCCGAGCCTGGATTGAACTTCTCAATCTGTTGACACCATAACCCTATCTGGACAAGCAGAAGAAGACAATAGAAAGATTTTATGGTTATGTAAAGGACTGCAATAGTAATAGGACTGAATTAGTAGCATCGTTCTGTGTGGGTGTTTCCGTAACCTTGGGCTCATGACCCATTGTGGGTAATCCATT
This sequence comes from Silurus lanzhouensis, assembly GCA_039877035.1. Classification (NCBI taxonomy): domain Eukaryota; kingdom Metazoa; phylum Chordata; class Actinopteri; order Siluriformes; family Siluridae; genus Silurus; species Silurus lanzhouensis. The sequence goes on along the minus strand of JBCEWE010000350.1, from coordinate 4,053,883 downwards.
AACAGGTATTGTGAATCTGGATTTTTCTGTGGACACATGCCTTGAATCAGACTAATTTTAGTGTTTGGCAGTTTCATATATTTTTGGAAATGTTGAAGATGGTTCAATGTACTTCCAAAGTAAACCAATTCTGATTATTTTGAACTTAAGGAAGTAGAACAATTTGTCATAACCATGCAACACATTAGATTAAATATTTTTACAAATGCTAGCAGGATGTAATTTTGACTACAGCATTTAATGATGAAAAGTTCAACAAGTCATCGATTCGGTTAATATGTGTGGGCTTTAGGTCATTTTTTTTTTAAGTATGCATATTGAATTATTGGATTCTATTGGATTTGTACAAATTATCACCTGGCATCATATAATCCTCATATAGTGTAACCCTAAAGAAAAAAGGAAAGGGTAAACAAGATAAAAGGTAATATAATCCATGAAGATTTTTTCTTCTGGTCTATCCAGAATCTAGCCTCCATCTCTTCCAACTCCCCATCCCTTAAACCTTACCTCAGAATACGTAAAGCTCGCACAGATGTGTCAGCCTCATTTAAATGTGTCCAAGTGGAGTGCATCTCCATCCAAACTGAAAAAGTACTTCTGTCTGCTGCTTGGCCAACAGGAATGGAACATCTCGGTTCTGTCTGGCTTTGGAGAACAAGGTTCAAAATATCTACCTTTTGTTTCCAGCAAGGTGAACAGAAATCTAATTACATTCACAGCAACACACCTGGTGCCTGATTAAAGTTTTATGGGGATTAAATTATGTTTGTAAGTTTTCTTACCTTAGTCCAACAGTGGCAGCTCTTAGCCCAGAGAGAATAGTCAGCTTTCCTTAGTTTATACATAAACTGCTCATTCTGCGAGACTCAGTTTGTCCTCTTATATATATATATAATTCCTAAAGCGTATTTATCTTCCAAATGGTATGTAGAGACCCCCTGCCTGTATTAAACAACTAAATTTGTCTTATCATTCTCCATAGCTGAGGTGGCCCTTTTTGTTTCTCCTGTTTAAAAATTCATTTGTTTTTGTCCCCCTTTTTTATTTTTATTTTTAACTTACCTCACAATTTACTCTTATTAAAGGCACACTGTCGTCAGGTCATCTATTCTCTTCAGCCTGGAGAACTCTGTTGCTCAGATCCCAACATGCAGTGAACAGCCAATTGACTTTCACACAAAATGTCCCATAAAATGTTTTGAAACTTTGGAGAATTGCCAAAAGTATGTGGACACCTACCCAGAGAGAGTTGATAATTTATTTTTATAAAAAGTTGCAGTTTAGTAGATAAGACATTAGACTTTGGATGGAAAGGTCATAAGTTAAAATGTTACCATCACTAAGCTGCCACTGGTGGGCCTTTAAACAAGCCCCTTAACCCTCACATGCTCAGTTGTAAGTTACTCTGGAAAATGCGTTTGCCAAATGCTGCAAATGTATAAGTAAATGTACATTTATTAGAAAACTGGCATTAATATGAAATGGCTATGAATTGCTGTTTAGTGCTACTGGTATCATTATTGTTCAGAAAGTGGTTGCTCAGTGGTCAAGGCATTGGATTTTGGATCGAAAGATCATGAGTTCAAATCCCACTACCACAAAGCTGCCACTGGTGGGCCCTTAACCCTCCACTGCTTAGCTTTAAGTTGTTCTGGATAAGGACGTCTGCTAAATGCCATAAATGTTAAGGCATTTGACAGACACCCTTAGCCAGAGCCACTTACAATTGAGAAGTTGAGGGTTAAGGGCCTTGAGCAAGGTCCCACCAGTGGTACCTTGGTATTGGTGGGAGTCAAACTCATGACCTTGCACATTCTCTCAACCACTGATCTGCCACCAGCCCTTCTTTCACTCTTATAATAACCTAGTCAATCTAGAAATCTAGATATCTAAATTACTCTTTTTCTTCTTTTTCTTCTTCTTTCGGCTTCTCCTATTAGGGGTCGCAGCAGATCATCCGTCTCCATACCCCCCCCTGTCCACTACATCTGCCTCTTTCACCCCAACCACCTGCATGTCTTCCCTCACCACATCCATAAACCTCCTCTATGGTCTTTCTCTTTTTTAACCACCTGGTGTCTCCATCCTTAACATTCTCCTACCGATAGATACCTTAATTATTCAAATATAAATAATTGAAATTACTGTCCTTAGTGCTCTACCAAGTTCCTGTAGAAACTGAAACAACATCACTGTTTTTTTGGGTTTTTTTGGAGCTTCACTTATGCATTTGTAAAAAGTCAAGGGATTAGTCATAAGCCTAAGATATGATCCTCTACCTACCGAAAACACCAATCGGTTAGTCATATGGTCATAAAGTCTTTTAGTCATAAGCCAACATTTTCAACTGTAATCAGCATCAATACTGGCAGTGTGACATGATCTGTTATATAACACACAGTTGCGAGGTCAGAGGGACATGAAACCAGTGGAACATTAAATGTTATGGTTTACAGTATGAAAGAAATATTAGAGCAGTGTATACCATCTGTCTACCATCTCTCTCTCTCTCTCTCTCTCTCTCTCTCTCTCTCTCTCTCTCTCTCTCTCTGTCTTTTTCTCTCTCTTTCCCTTTAATTTTGTCTCTTTTGTCTAAGTGGTCATTTGACATTTGCACCACAGAGATGTTTCCTTCCTTATTTCGAAACCATTTCATTTGTTCTCCATGCTCATTAAAAGGCATCCAGCTCCTCCTTGAACTCTGCACTGTAATAACATTTGTTAAAGGTTGATTCGACTCGTAAATCCAACAGCAAACAAGGTCCTGATTTTCTCTTCCTATAATATTTTTAAACAGATGTTTAATTTTTCTTCACGTGTATAATAAGTAAAGAATTTGATTGATCTAAAGTGTGACATTTAACAAAAAAATCATTATTGAATGACATTTTTAAAGAGAAACTCTCTGCTGACTGCTATCGATGAGCCTGAACTCGAAATCAATCGACTTGCTGCATCACTTTAAGACATCATGATGGTTATTTGATGTTAATGTCACTGGATATTACTGGTGGTAAAAACTGGATGGATCAGGATGAATCGGGTGGCAACAGCAGGGGCATACTGGAGGTGCAGAAGCCCTGATATTATTCACTACAGATACTGAAATAAAACACTGTGGAATGGCATGGATAAGCAGCTGATCTCACACAAGACATAAACAGATTAATTCTGGTTTATTAAAATAAAAGGAAATTCTGTCAGTGATATTTTATTTAATATAAACAAGGCAACCTTGATACTCACGGGGGTTACGTTCTATGACCCCTCACGAGTAACAAAAAACCACAAGGTTTTGACTCTTTCCTTTTGATGGTTCTTTTTTCAAGGGGAATTGTACATGTACTGTACTGTAATCTCCACAAAAAAATTTAATTACTATTAATTTTTTTTTACTTTGAATGAGCAATACAATAATAAAAGAATTTTTTAAACATTTTTATGTAATTTATTAGTCCAAACTCTGTTTTGAAATGTTACTCCGAACTTTCTCGTGAGCTATCAGATTTTTCGCGAGTTACTCTTTTTAGTCCCGTTCCAAATGAGAAGTCGCGAACTATCGAGGTCACAAGTGTCAAGGTTGCAGGTATCGAGGTTCCACTGTATATATGATACACTGGTATCAAAAAGTTTCAAGACTAATTTTGTAGCAACAGGTGGCAGCACAAGTCTGCACACAAAGTCACAGGGAGCACCAACCTTCATAAGTCAGTGTGCCAAAAAACATCGTCCTGTGTACATCAGGAGCTGTGCAACTGGTGCTATTCGGACCATGTGCATTACCACGTCTGCGATTTCATCATGGACATCAAAAAATTTAGGACAACTTCCAGAAGTGGCAGGAATGCTGGGAGCACTGTATTAATGTGCAAGGAGACTATTCTGAAGGTGACAGTGTGTAAACTTAGATAAAAAAAAAAAAGCAACAGTCTGCACAACAAAGCGCATTTTCTGAGACAAAACTGATCTATTGCTCTTTTTGTTTCTCTGTCATGCATCTCTCTGAGCCATTCACACTGCTGCATGCCTGACTTCTGTCACAGTGATCATGAAGAGCCTTCAGCCATTGTGTGTCATGGAACCTTCCGCTACAGCTGTTCTAACTGAATTACTTTCTCCATCATCGTCTATATTTACATTATGTTCTGTAAAAGGCAGTCTATTAGGATAAGGATAGTGATATTCTGACTTCGGTGCTAATCACACTGATAAGGCTGTGAACTTGAAGCTTGTTGATTGTATGTTAATGCATAGGCACACGTGTACACCTGCTAATTTATCCCGTACAATGCATAAAACTATGCCAAGATTCAGGATTATGCTTAAAATGTCAAAAACCACAAGGATCCATATCCCAGCAGCTCCAGCATTTTACATAGCTTAGTCACATGCCACTGATTCCTTGCACCTGATTCCAATTCACAGCTGATTAGCACTCTTTTAGCAAATTTTGCTAATGCTCAGGTTTATGTTTGTTTCTTTTGTTTGTTTGAACATTTTCTGCACTTGCATCCTCTTTACACCTTGTCACATGATGCATGTTACTTATTGTTCATGAACACAAACATCTGAATAGCGAGATAAGATCATTCAATGCGAGGTGGTATCAAAAAGTTTCAAAACTAGCTTACAAGAAAGTACATCATTTATCTATGTTTGCACACAATTACATTCAGAATAGTCCACTTGCACAGGAATACAGCGATCCCAGCGTTCTTGCGACTTCCGGAATGTGTTCTGGAAGTCTTAGATTTGCGCTGGTGTCAAACCAGGAGCCAAATCTGCCGAGTAGGGTGGGTGCAGAAATGAGATCACGTTACTTCCGGTGACCGGAGGTCGGTGACAAAGTGCACAAGGGGTCAAAATAGCAGACGTGTTAACGCACATTGTCAGTCTAGCACCAGTTGCTCTTGAAGTACACAGTGTCTCTTTTGGCACATTGACTTATGAAGGTTGGTGCTCCCTGTGACCGTATCAGTTGGTTTGACGAGAAAAACTGCTCGTCAAAAAAAAGTAAAAAAAACTGCTGATTTATAGAATTTTCACACACAACCATCTGTAGCGTTTACACACAAAGGCTGCTTGCACACTGACATGAATTCTAATTGAAATAACCACTCATTATAGTCAAGCATCTCAGAACACAAAACATGCCAAACCTAGAAAAGACTAATAACTAAATCCCACCAATAACTGAAAGAAAAGAAAAAATCCTGCAATGACTTCCAACTGCTTTTCACTGCCGGATGTATAATATATTTTATCTTATTTAAATATATTACACATAAACACATTACCTTGCTGTTCCAAGAAATAATATTTAATGAGATTACGCACTATTCATCTTCATTCCAAAGTTTCAATTCACTGCTAGCAGGTTGTAATTCTGTAGGTTCTGTAGGATCTTATTTTGTTTAAATATGTTTATCAGGCTTGTTTTCTCTAAACCTAGGGGGATTCTTTTGTAGCATTTATCTTTAATCATAAACCATGCATATGAATGTTTAAACGGCAAAAAAAGGACGAAAAAAAACCCACTATCAAGTGTGTTCTATCCTTAATACTAAGAAGCAAAACATACATTTGCATGTAAGGAGCAAAAGGGATAAAGTGCATAGCATTAGTGATGATAATGTTAAATATTTAAAAACCGTTCTGCCTTTTCAAGGGTTTTTTCTTTTCTGTATTATGATCCGCTGAATCAGGACTGGTGTACCAATAAAATGTTAATAAAATTCTAAAAAGTTGCAGTATGACCTGTGGCATGGACTAGTAAAACAGTTTTCTACTCTTATATCCAGATCCCTCCATGGTACAGAAATAAGATTAAATATGGGAGCCCTGCAGGTTTGAATATCCTTGCCGTCGAACTGCATCCCGAATAAAGCAGAGTCGAAAATGACAGGTAGATAATATATAAAAAAAGAGTCAGAGTTTGGCTTACAGTTTAGTTCAGTTTTTAAATCTGGTCAGCTCTTTGCAGAATGTACTGTACATATTCTTCATGAAATCAGCTTGTAATGAAGAAGCGCTACTTCATAGGTCATAGGTTCACTAGGTTATATGCTATAGGACAAATGTTTGTGGACACCTGTCAGATTTGTATGTTACTTTTAAACATTCAGTTCTACATTTAGTCCCCATTTGCTGTTAAAATAACCCACTTTTCTGGGAAGATGTTCCACTGAATTTTGGAGTCCAGTTTCCATTAGTAATTTGATGTAGCATCTGGAATATGATACACAAGATAACAAAGCTAAGTGAAAGTTCGAAATAAGGCAAGAAAGAAAGCAAGAAACAACCAAGCAAGAAAGAAAGAAAGAAAGATTGGTGCTTCATACTTGTCACATTTACAGCACAATGATATTCTTTCTTTGCATATCCCAGCGAATGTAGGAAACTGGGCTGACCACAGCGCCCCTGGGGCACAGAAGGTTAAGGGCCTTGCTCAAGGGCCCCAAGAGTGTCAGCTTGAACTCCAATCTAGCTAGTATTGATTAACTAGCCTAGCTTGTTATTGAGATTAGATTTCTTAGATTTACAAAAACAAGGTTATAGTAAGATTGGTAAAGAAGAACAAGTATTAAAAGAATTTGAGCAGCTAAAACTAAAGTGGAACATCACATCATGTAATATGAGAATCATCTAAAATTAGACGTATAATTTTTTATTGTGTTGCAAAGCTGGTAATGAAATAATCAGCAAATTGTAAAAATTATTTTTAATCAGCACTTATTCAGGACTTCAGCCTCCACGTTTATTTTTTCTTATTTACAACCTGATCGGGACATAAAAAAGTGTTCTTTTAAAAAGCGATTGCATTCATCAATAATGATACAAAATGTAAATGCACTCTATGTAAAAAAAAATAAAAGTAGCAGGACACATGACATTTCTAGACATATGTGCTTCTTCTACATAATGTTACCTTAAAGTTGGAAGCACACGGTTGTATAGGATGTATTTGGTTGCCATAGCATGATTTATTCCTTTACTTCAACTAGGAGACCGAAACCTGTTTCAGCATCACAATGTCCCTGTAGATCTTCTTAGAAGAGTGGGGTTGGAGAGGAAGATCTTGAATGGCCTGCTCTAAAGCTTTGACCTCAATCCTACTGAACACCATTGGAATAAAAAGGAACACTGACTCACCTCACCTACATCAGTACCTGACTTTACTAACATCTTTGTGGCTGAATGAGCACAAAGCTCTACTCCAAAATCTAGTGGAACATCTTCCCAGAAGAGTGAAGGTTTTAATGAAGACTAATGTAGAATGTGATATACAAAAAGCACATTCAAATCATATGGTCAGGTGTCCACAAACTTTTGTCCATATAGTTTATAAACATAGTTCGCACTTAATATATATCTAGAGATCCGCAAACCCTTTGATTTGCCATTTACGTTTAATTTCATAGAATACGATGTTTGTAATAGTGCTTCCAGACAACGCTTTAGAAAAGGATTTCAGATATTTGGTGTCTTTGCTTTAATCTCTCCTACACGCCCAGCCTACGTAGCAACAGTTATTAGTCATTCCAGGTGGTTTATCCATTTATCTGTTATTTCTCTCTGCGTTTGGCTAGGCAGTATCTTGCGAGTGTGTTCTGTATCTCTCCCCACACATACATCAGCGTGTACTCCATGTGCCGAGTAGTGGAGAGCAGTGACTAATGTGGGGATTGTATCAGTTTTCCCACAGTGCTGAGCCTGAATCTATTCTCACTCTTTCTCGCTCTCTCTCCCTCTCTCTTCCAGCTCTGCTAAACTCCACGCTCCCAGAATGGAGTTCTCATCCTCGAGGGGAGCGGCTGCATGGCATAATGTTTTTGTCTTGAGAATGAGTCCTCTCCCGCTGTGAGCAGGCTTGTGAGTGCGTATATGTGAGTGTGTATGTGTGTATGTGTGTGTGTCTGAGAGAGAGTGAGAAAGATAGAGAGAGGGAGCACCCATGCCCGAGGCTATGGACATGGCTGACTGGCTTTGGGCTAACAGATATGAACCTGCAGCAGGGATGACAGGCACTGAGAAGGCCTTGATGAGCTTATGACTATGACTTCCTGCTGTCTGGGTGATGGGTGATGTGGCCCTATACTTTAACAGACAGATGCAGAGAGAGAGGAAAAAAAGGGCGAGAGAGAGAGAGAAAGAGAGAGAGAGAGAGAGAGAGAGAGAGAGAGAGAGAGAGAGAGAGAGAGAGAGAGAGATCCGGCTGATCAGCCTGATGACCCAACACAGTCTCAGTGCTACAAACTGAATCAAACCGATTTGGCAGAAAGTTACGATTGATTAAATCTAAAGAAAGGGATCGGTGGATGTCAGGCATAGCTGTTTCACTTTTCTTTAACTACTCCTCATGTTGATCTGTTTTATAATGCACAGCAGTTGTAATAACTATGAAAACTATGTAAAAAAATGACATTGAAACCTTCAATACGGATTTAACCCATTTATAATATATCTTTCAAAAAGGTTTGTTTCCTGATACGTGTGTTATTTTCCTTTATTCAAGTTTTTAAAGCTTACCCAATAGAGTGGACATTCGTTAAATCGTGTTGTGTTTTAAAACCGTTTTTTTTTCCAAAAACATATCTATTTAAAAAGTTTGTGGACACCTGACCATAAAACTCCTATGCGTTTATCCCATTCCACATTGAATCCCCATTTGCTGTTCTAATAATCTCTGTTATTCTCCATTACATTTTATTTGAATTTCTCCATTAAAATAATTATTCTAGATTTTTAAGGTTATACTTATGGGATTTGTGTTCAGCCACAAAGGTGTTAGTAAAGTCACATACTCATGTAGGCTGAGGAGGAATGTTTTTTAAACAATTTCCCTATGGGATCGATGGCGTATTCTGATTCTGATTCAGTCAGCATTCCGATTCATCCCAAAGGTGTTCAACAAAGTTGAGGTCAGAGCGCTATTGCAGGCCAAACCAGATCTTTCACTTCAATCCATGTAAAGCATACCTACATGGGGCATTGCTGGAACAGAATTGAGTCTCGTATTTCAAGATGCTATATGATGTGATTATGGAAGTACTGATATAATCCATAATCTAATGTAAATGTCCCTTTGAGGGACTCGGGAGACCTTATAAAATGATGGAACTATCGGTCGCTGGAAATTTCTCTGAAGTTAAAATTAAAGTCATGTTTTTTTAGGGTAGAAATTCCTCGAATGACTTGATTGTGCTAGTAAAACCACCGTTTATTTTGTTTTGGCAAAGTTTAAACAGATTTCTCTTTTCCTATAACCGTCACATTCTTCTTTCAATCTCATAGGCAGTCTAGGTGTTGTATTTGTGATGGTATTTGGAAAAAATAACGAGACCAAGTTTGGCTTCCGTTTACTTTCACCTGCGTATCATACAAATGACAAGAATCAGAAACAGGACTAAATAGAAAAAAGGCAGAAAGAAAAGAAACATTCAGAAACTAGGATCAGTGAAATACAAACAGCACAGTGGTGAACTACGGTGAGGCATTCCAGCACCACCAAGCTGCCATTGCTGGGCCCTTGTGCAAGGCCCTTAAACCTCACCTGCTCAGTTGCAAGCCAAATGCCAGAAATATCAATTAATACTATAAGTGTGTGACTTTGTGACTGTGTCAAATCAAAGAAGAATTACTTCACTACCTATATTTAAGCTGGCCTATCAAACATTAGAGACCCTAACCCTAGTGTGTCTATACAGAGTAATACTATAGGTGGTTATGTAGTGCCACACCCAAACTACCTGTCCACACAGCATGTTTGGAAATGCTAAGGACATCACAAATGGTGCACAGTAATGAGTGGGAATATACAAACAGAAGTCAATACCTAGCCCCAGGCATTTAAATGAGCAAAACTCGCTTACAAACAGGGTTTTTAACCGCCAACCATTTCACCACTCTGTATGTCATAACAACCCACTTTAGCTTTGGTGACGGAGCGTCAATTCCAGACACCCCACCTGTCTTGTGATGCCAGCATCTCTGATTGGTGCGATTCTCTATAACCCACCAATGAATGACCTGCATTTAGAGAAAGCCAAGATGGAGGTAAGGCAACAGGGAAACTCTACCACTGTGGCAGGTAACATTTCACAATTGGGTTGAGTGTACTCTCAATAATAGGATGACCATCACCATAAAAAACAGAAGCACCAATGCCAAACACAATGTTGCATTGGTGCCTCGCAGCCTCCAGATTTCTGGTTTATCCATGAGCTTGGTGTTTTGATGTTTTAAAGTTCTAATTTTCTCCCTGTCTCCTTCTCTGTAATTCAATTGGGCATTGTAAGTTGCTCATTGAATAAGTATCTCAATGTGCATGTGTGTATGGTGCGCTGTAGGGTATCCCCGTGTATGAGGTCCTGCATTACAAACATTCTTCCAAGGCAAGAGACTAGGTCTTCTGAGAATTAATGAAGATTAATAAATAATGCCACAAATACAAGCATATACAAGCTTTTCACAGGCCATAATCCTCTTTAACAAGAACCACATCGCCTTTCTTTACCCTGACATTTATTTGAACTGACATTTAAAACTTGCATTTAACAGCCCATTTCACTGTAATTATACACAACGATTGCGATGTACTGTACATTTTTGTATACTGTATATATAATTTTGTCAATTAAGTTCTTTGGTGATGACTGCAGCACAAACACAAGTCATAAACCAACTGATGTTTACATCTAAGTAATTCTTTGTTTTAATGGCATTCTCTTGCACATTGGTTATTTGGTCTCACACCAAATTTGGTACATATACCAGGTCTTCTCATTTACCAAACATTAGGAGGTGGTAGTTGAGGTGTTAAGGCTCTGAATAGATGGAATTGTCACAATTTGAATTGACAAGACAGCACACACATTTTCTTTTCACATAGCATAGATTATGCAACCAAACCACCAGGGTTTAAAAACAAACAAAGGTCAAAGCAAAAAAAAACTGTCACGCTAGTAGAGAACAAGCAAACAAGCTCTAAAGCTAGACACATGCGTGATTTCTTCTAATATAAATAAGACAAAACATATTGTCTTGATACATGTACAATACAGAGATTTTTTTTTCTTTAGATATCCTGGCTGGTTGGAAAGTCAGAGTCAGATCATGCTGTCAGCCATGATATGGTTTCCCTGGAGCAAAGAGGAGTAAAGCCTTGCTAAAAAGTTGTACAGTGAGGCTTTGTGGTGCCAGAGCTTGAACTCATGACCTTCTGATCAGCACAAGTGAGTCACCACTGCCCTTTGTGTGTGCACAGACGAGATTAGAAACTACAGTGGAAGAGATTTTGACATGGAAGATTTGCTTTGTCTTACTGCACAGAAAAGTTCATATCTCCAAACTTAGCTTATCACTAGAAATTAATGTATAGACTTAAAACTGAATGCTTTTTAAAAGTAGTGTCTTTTTAAGATAAAATTGTGTATAGTCTGTATTTCCTGATGACTAAATAAATTTAGCCAAAATGTGTCCAAAATAATTTCCTTAACTTAAGCTGCATGCAAACAGTTGTTGGTAAGCAAATGCCTGAAAGTAAACTATATTGCCAAAAGTTTGATGACACCTGGTCAGATGTTTGGTATGTGCTTTTTGAGCATTGCATTCGCATCGCATAATTCCTCCACTTTTACTGGGCAGATGATCCACTATACCGTGTGTTTGAGTGAGCTTGTGGAAATTTGTGCTCATTTAGATAGTCTCACTTCGTTATTATGGGGTAGGTATGTAGATGTGAAGTGCTGTGAACCACATATGGCTGGGAAAGTCAGGTGTTCCAGTACGTTTGTCCATATAGTGTATATTATGCTTTCCTTAATTAAATGTTTGCCGATTTCACTGTATCTTTATAAAAAAAAATCTTCCAAAATAGGAAATTAATAAATGGTGTAACATTTAAGAAATACAGCCTACTTTTGATGCACTTTTGACGCTGTAGCATTGCTACTGACCAATGACAAAGACCAAGAGGGACCTTTTTGACCTTTAAATGTATTAACATTAACATATGATTGATACGCATGAAAGAAAAGGGAGATTCGCCAGCTCATAAATCTCAGTTGAAACCACATTCTGTATTGAAAGCTAGCTGACTTTTTCACACCTTTCATTTGAATTTAAATGTATTCCCTGCCTTATAAAGCTCAGCTACCACTGAACAAGTTACAAAATATTGGTGGAAAATCCTTTTATATATATATATATATATATATATATATATATATATATATATATATATATATATATATATATATTACACAGTTCCTATGTAAGCAATATTAGCTAATGCCTCATTGATAAGCTTTAAAAAAAAACACACAAAAGAAAGAAAAAAGAAAGCCTCTTAGAATTTGACCAGCTGTGGTAAAAGACAGGAAGAGGCTAAGAGAAAGAGAGAGAGGAGTGAAGGATGAGAGCAGTGCTGTGATGACCCACATTGGAGCAACTGCTACTGAATACACAATGACGCATTTTGCCCTGTTAGCACCCCACTGGGGAAGCAAAAGGGGACTGGGGATGTGCAGTTAGTCTAGTTAGACTAGCGTGGCTGCTAATTCCACTCTGCAATTCTATTACACTTGTTTATGGCTGCTGGCAAACACTGCCACAACAATACTTCAGCACTTTAGCTCAGGAATAAAGGGTGTGTAATGTGTTAGCACTTTAGCTCTGGGAGGAAGTGTGTGTGTGTGTGTGTGTGTGTGTGTGTGTGTGTGTGTGTGTGTGTGTGTGTGAGAGAGATTCAGGACTGTACAACGAGACCGAGAGGGAGCGCAAAGGAAAGCGGATAGTGATTACATAGAGCTGGAAGGAACATGGAAATAAAGAGTGAGCGAGGTAGCAGGGGAGTTAAAAAAAGAGCGGAAAAGAGTAAGAGAAGAAAAGGATACACAACTACATGCACTCCCTCTTTTCCTTTTGACCGATCTTTCCTTTCTTTCTTTTTACATTTTTTTAGACACAGACACAAACCTGAGGCACACCCTCGAGTGCCATACTGTAGGTGAAATTGAATAAAGGAGTACATTCATAATGCTGTGGCTGAGTGTATGAACATGAGCATTAAGGCCCCTGTCTTAATATAGATGGGTATAAACTTAAAGATGACAACAAGGTAATATAGTTCATCTTTTCATTTCAGTATGGTAATTCTAGCGCATACTGTACATACAGTACATATAGTACAGGAAATACAGCTTTTTATGCAAATGGAGTGGAAATGGAAACAAAAGTGAATACAAATAAGGTGTAATTCATTTTTTAGCCTTTTTTTTCATGTGATTGTTATAGTACTGATTAATTTTTTTTAACATACATATTATTTAAATCATTTAGCAGAAACCCATATCTAATGCAACATCTAAGCAATTGAGGTGCTCCTTCAAATGGTAGCGGAGCTGGGATTTGAACTCACAACCTTCTGATAAAAAGACAGCCATCTTAACCAGTGATCTGACACTTTCCTTATGGGAGTGTTGCTAAAGACACAGTACATGAGGCAGCATTTACGTCTAAAAAAATAAAACTTAAGACTAACCATATATTTAAAAGGCACTGTACCATTGAGAAGTTATAGTTCTGTGGTTATGATGCTAGCCTTTGTATCGGAAGGTCATGAGTTTGAACCTCACAACCACAAAGCTATTCCTGCTGGGCACCTAAATAAGACCCTTACCTCTTAAATGCTCAGTTGTATAGTATAAATAAGATAATGCCATAAAGGTTGTAGTAGTTTGCTCTGAATCATTCCCATCAATGAGACCTCATGATATAATGCATAGCTCAAGACTAATAGGTTTTATTGACAAGGTATTGATAGATTTTCCCTCTCCCATCTAATATCGAGCCATCACTGTGCATGAAAAAGGAAAAAAAAGATCTGAAGAGATAGGTTGTAAAAAGAGCGAGCTTGAATGGAAAAAAAAGAGAGAGAGAGAGAGAGAGAGAGAGAGAGAGAGAGAGAGAGAGAGAGAGAGAGAGAGCACACATTTCTGTATTTACAGCTACATTCACACTGAATATGCAACATCTCAAGCTACAGTTCCTTAATCTTTCAGAATTTTACAGCATGATTATACAGGCTGATGTATAATCTATACACCACTCCAAATACACCATCAAACACGTGCGGTTTATTATTCGGCACTTTTATTTCCCATGACCAAACCCCTTTCTCCACATTTAACCCTCTAAAGCCCCTAGTAGCCATGAGCAGATCTAGATCTAATACCTATTCTGCTTTTTTGTTTATAGTTCTTGAGTTAGTTAGATTTTATGATGCAAATTATGGTTCAAGCTGAGGCTTTGGGTTGAAGGGATGTACATGGTGTCACAGAATGCATCTGATCTTCCTGCACTTGTAATGAACACTGTTTTGGAGAACTGTTTGAACGCACTAGCTCAGTGGAGTATTTTGGATCAGAGGCGTTTTTACACCACAGTGCCACATGGTGTTATATAGCAGAACAACAGTTTAAAAAAAAGAATAATTAATTGATGCAGGTTCATTTACACTGAAAACCAGGGCCGTTTCTAGCCTTTTTGACACACTAAGCCACATTCCTATTGTCACCCCCCAATGTCTGTGGCCTCCAATCGCAATGCTCCACCCCCACACCATACAATTAATTCACATACTTCCATAAAAAAAGGGTTTCAAAGATTTATCATTGCAAAATTACCCGAATTCAAGTATGTGAACATACACTATAATAAACTCACGCAGAAAAACAGGTTAATAATTTAAATGCAAATATAGAATTAGTTTGACACAACAGTCTCTTGTTATCAGCTATGAAATGTTATAAAATAATGCCTGTTCTAAATTTTCAATTAAATAACTATGCATATCCAGGAAGTAACTGGTAACTTCAAGGACGTAAAAAAAAAAAAAAAAAAAAGAATTGCATATTTGAGGGGGCAAGGGCAAGGGCTTCCTGCGCTCTACTGTAGGCAACCGCCTAGTTAGCACATATTGCACAAATAGTGCTGCTGAAAACTCTGGTTTCAGGGGCATTTGATAGAGACTTGATGTCTAGATGTGCGGCATTCTTATTTAACCCAAATATTTACACAGGAAACTTACATATGGCTCAGAAAATATTCAATTCATTATATTTATTATAAAAGTTGTATAAAAGAATGTATATGTTAAGCGCCTATAAGGTTTATCTTTAATAAAAAATTTCTTTCGGCTTCTCCCGTTAGGGGTTGCCACAGCGGATCATCCGCATGTTTGATGATCCCCATTTATCCGGGCTTGGGACCGGCACTAAAGAGTGGCTGGGGTTGGTTCCCTGACCGGAGATCGAACTCGGGCCGCAGCGATGAGAGCGACGCATCCTAACAATTAGACCACCAGGGGACCTCAAGGTTTAGCCCTAATAATATCCCTAATAGTATCCCTAATAGACGACTGTGGCAAGGAAAAACTCTCTGAGATGGCATACAGAAGAAACCTTGAGAGGAACCAGTCTCAAAAAGAGAACCTTTACCTTATCTGCTTTAAAGCTGCTTTGGTACAATGTCCATTGTTGAATGTGCTAAACTGAACTGAATTGAGAACCATATTTATAATAATAATAATAATAATAAAAACAATATGTGGTGTTGGAGTTAGATCTTTCAATTGACTAATGGACAATTCCAGACATGGGCTATCTGTTTAAAGGAACGGTCAATAATCTGAGCAATTAGCTAAAGCTAGCTGTTTTGTGCATCCAGATTCAGATTGTCATTGAATCTGCTAAAACGTGAGCTGAATTTCACCTAATATTGGAGTGGTCTTATTTTTTTAAAGGCTGAGGTCACCTTTAAAGGTAAAAAAGTGCAGTATGTCCCTCCTCTTCTCTGTTTTGAGTGGTGGTTACGCTTAACCAAGCATGATTGTTTGTGCCCCAAAGGCTTCATTTAATTGGCTGCTGGCAGTTAGAGTAAGAAAAAAAGCAGACAGACTGAAAGAGAGCTAAAGATTAGCAATGCAGCTGCAATGAAAACATCAACACTATTGATTCGTATTTTTTCAAAGAATTAACATGGCTGAAACAGATTTCTGTGGATGCTTAGGGTGGGCTAAGCACATTACAGGGGTTTGCATTTTCTGTAGTGTTTCTCCGGCAGTGTTAATGATGTCATGTTGTGCGAATCTGTTCACACCACACCATAGCTATCTGTATCTGCATGTGTTTAGTGTTCCATGCAGATGCTGCGATCGGATTATTTCGGAAGTGGGAAGTCGGTGCTTGGAATGATATCATTTCAGCCTCTGTACAGTCAATCTACAAAAGGGGGCAACATTCTAGCCAGCTAAATGAGTTAATATGTTCTGCTCAACACATCATACCATATAGTCAGTGTTACAGATTTAACCATCAAATGTGTCAAATGTTTCAATAATGACTTGAGAAAATACTTTCTAGACACCCCAGACACATTTTAATGTATGTTGTGCTAGTTTGTTTACTGCTAATACTATGTGCAGCCCAATCAATTTGACATCTTGGGTAGAAACTAGAAGTCGAGCAATTCCAATGCTTTGTTTACTTCGGATTTAAGTCTGGAATTCTGACCTACACAAACCAGGACAAAGGTTTTTGGACACCTAAACATAAGATTTTATGTGCTTTTTGAGCATTTTATTCAACATTTGGCCCGTAATTTAGTCTTTTAATAACCTCCACTTTTCCGAGAAGATGCTCCACTACATTTCTGATCACAAATGTTGAGCTCAGTAGCTCCTACTTTTATACCAAAAACTGTAGAAAGAACATTTACTTATAATCTTATACTCCAGTACTCATGTTAGTTCTCACTCTCCAGTGTTCTGTATTGTTGAAAGATTTATAATCACACTCTTGATGTCACCCAAATGAGGATGGGTTCCCCTTTTAAATCTGGTTCCTCTCAAGGTTTCTTCCTCATAACATCTAAGGGAGTTTTTCCTTGCCACAGTCGCCATGGCTGCTCATCAGGGATAAATGCACACCATTCACCTTCACTGTTAAATTCTGTAAAGCTGCTTTGAGACAATGTCTGTTGTGAGCGCTATAGAAATAAACTTGACTTGACTTGACATTTTAAAGTGTGATTGTAGGGATTTGAGCTCATTTGCCACAAGGGCATTAGTGAAGTAAAATACTGGTGTTGGATGTCCTTGGGTGTGGTAGCATTACATTTTCTCTTCAGTTGAACTACAAGACCCAAACCTGTTTCAGCATTCCAAAGCAAGCTCCATGAAGATATGGTTTCCATGAATTGGAGTAAAAGATCCTGAGTTGCCTGTTCCAGAGCTCTGACCTCAACCCTATTGAACACCATTGGAATGAATTGAAATGCTTAGTACTTGATTTTTGTCAGAAAATGAGCACAAATCTCTACAAACACACACCAAAATCTAGTGGAACATCTGACCAGAAGAATGGAAGAACAAATGGGGACTGAATGTGGGATGGATGGTCAAAAGCACATGGATCTCAGGGTCAGGTGTCCCCAAACCTTTGTCCATATATTGTAGATTGTAATTCCAGACTATCACTCTAAGTAAACGCCATCTTGGAACCTGGAATTTCTATGGATTTATGGACACATGTACATGTTTGTAGAGAGAGAGAGAAAGACAGAGAAAGTGAAAGAGACAGAAAGAGAGAGAGGTGTAGAATACTGAATATGCGCACCCTTTGGCGTGATAAAAAAAAAAAAAAAAAAAGACATTTTCAGTACATATTAGATAGCAAACTGTGCCAATCAGGCTCGCACAAAATGAATGACAAAGTGACTACAATTGTCTGTAAATAAATAAATAAATAAATAAATAAATAAATAAATAAATAAAACCAGGATGTACATAAGCAGCAAGTCAGAGACTCTCCCAAGGACATCCGAACTCGATTTCTGTGTTTTGTTCAATAGCATTGCCTGAAAGAACCACATCTGTTCAATGTAGCTTAGCGCTACCAGTGAATAGGACTGATTTTTTCCTCTTCCTACACACATGAGAGTACGAGAGTGTGTGTAGATATCTTGCTCTCAAATGCACGCACTCACGCGCAAGCACACACACACACACACACACACACACACACACACACACACACACCTACACATACACATACACATACACAGTCACGCACCCTTGCATTGGCTTAGAAAAGCTGATAGGCTTATTTCACAGAGTGCCAGAACAAAGCCACTGGGACACATTTCCCTTTGGTAATGGAGAATGAACCCTAGAGATGATTCTTTGTTGCTGATCAATAAAGCTTTAATTAACAGACATACAAACACAAAATATCCACAATGATCGCCTATGTGTAGGACACACATTTTTAACACAAGACAGCAATAAAAAAAAAATATAGTTAAAGTACCCACAGATACAGTGTGTTGTGTATTACAAGACAATACTACATAACCTCTATAATGTTGGTTATTTCCTTTTAACAGCAGATCCTGAAATCCTGAGCTTTCCACTTTCCACTTACACTACGGCAAGTTTTTTTTTTATTTTTTATTAATTATTTAAATTTTTTTCTTACCTAGGTCATTATGTAACACTTTTCAACCATGTGTATTGTTGTGCAACATCCATAAAAAAAGTTAGTTCCTTGTATTGCTTATGTTGTAGCATCTATAAACCACTATAAATTAAATATAATTTCTAATAAAATGTGTGGAATGTCTGAAAATCTTAAAGTCTTAAAAACTATGAGTAATATTCATATTCTAGATGATGTGAAATGTGTCTTAAATTATATTGAATATTTAGGTCATAGATTATGTGGAATGTTCAGGTCTTAAATTATTGGAATATCCAGTTTTAGATTATGTGAAATGCCCAGTCTTAGATTGTGTGGATTGCCTTTTTTTAGAGATTACATGTAATATAGCGATTACAGTAAATGGAATGTCCATTTCTTAGATTATGTGGAAAGTCTGGGTTTTAGATCATTTAAAATGCCCAAGTCTTATTTTGTGTGAAATATCCGGGTTTTAGATTGTGTGGAATGTCTGAGTTAGAGATTATGTGTAATATGTAGGTTTTAAAATATATATAATGTTTGTTTATTAGATGATGTAGAATGTCTAAACCTTAAATTATGTGGGATGTCCAATCCTTAATTATACAGAACTTCCAGGTCTTTATATTTAACTATGTGGAATGCTCTGTTGTTGGATTAAGTGAAATGTCCATTCTTAGGTTATATGGAATGCCCAAGTCCCAGATCATGTGGAAAGTGTAGGTTTTAGATTATATGGAATATCTGTTTCTTAGATTATATATGGATGTCTATGTATATATTTTCTTTCAGATAATTATTATAGTAGTAGTAGTGGCCCATCCCAGCTCCACCATGTATATTAGGCATTCAACAGATTCTCATTCGACAATCTTCATAGTCTACATAGTCCTGATCTTGACTTCATACATGAATTCCACCAGGATGGCAATTATTCCTGTATATATGGCCATTTTGGAGGCCCATTGGGGAGGGAATCACGCTGCCCCACACTGTTTGTTGTATAAACATTTGCAATAGAAGATGAGCTGTTGACGGAAGGTTTAGAACTGGCTTTG
Source organism: Silurus lanzhouensis (assembly GCA_039877035.1). Lineage (NCBI taxonomy): Eukaryota > Metazoa > Chordata > Actinopteri > Siluriformes > Siluridae > Silurus > Silurus lanzhouensis. Next base: position 4,034,301 of record JBCEWE010000350.1, on the reverse strand, counting down.
CCTTTATTTAGTTTTTTTTTTGTCATGCCATTATTCACAATTCATGTCATTCGGCTTCACTATAATCTATAGTCATTGTGAATTGATTCAATTGTTTTGTCAATGGATGGCCAATAAGACGACTGTTGTATTATAACTCCAACGTGAACTATGTGGTAGGAATAACTGACACATTCACCAAAGAGCTTGGAAGTGTGTAATACAGTGACTTGTCTTATAGGTGGTTTGGATGTTATTATGCTAATATGGATAATATGATGTAAGGCATGAAAGAGAGCTTGTCATTTGGGATGTACCGAGATACAAATTGGGAATTCAGAATAATGGGAGGCAGGAAAAGAGGCAGAGAGATGGAGAAAGAGAGAGAGAGAGAGGGAGAGAATAAGAGAGGCTGAGCTCTCAACACATACTGTTCGCCGCTGCTGTCTTTTTAAACTCTCTGGCTCCTCCCATCACGACTGGTGAGAGAAGGAGAGACAGAGAGAGAAAGAGAGAGAGAGAGATAGAGAAAGAGAGCGAGAGTCATTTCTGGCAGTCACCTGAGCCACTCGATAAACTCCTGCTCCTAGCAACCCGCATCCGCCAGTGAGTGAGGGGGCGAGAGGAGGGGACTGAGGGAGAGTGTCGAGCAAGAGACAGGGAAAGAGAGAGGGAGAGAGAAAGAGTGAAAAAGAGGCGATGATTGTGTGTGATTGCATGTGTGTGTGAGCTACAGGGCTCACACATAAAGACAGAGGGACCATATCTTCTTCAGAACCAGGCTGTCGTCACGGACAAGGGGAGGCGTCGCCGTAGAGACGGAGGCAACGGCGGCAGCCTCAACACCCTGGATCAGCCGTCAACGCAGCAATACAAGCTTCCTGGAGGAAGGGATTCCCAGGCTTGTTCTTCTTGTGCCTTGTCTTCTTCTTCCTCTTCTTCTTCTTGCTAATGGATGGAAATTCTCCTGCTGGCTGGAAAGTCAGAGAGGTATGGGAGGGTGTAGAAAAGAAACAGTAAAAGAGAATGGAAGAAGGAAAGAGCATGAGCTTATACGTGTGCATGTGTGCGAGTGTTAGAACAAGACAGAACAAGGTTTTCGGCAACAGTGCTGGCAGGATGAGGGGTAAAGCACTCCGTTACTGCCTCATTGGGAGCCAAAGACAAAATTAGTCTTCGCTGCTAACCAGACCAGGGACCAAGTCCTCTGTCTACACCTGCAGTCGTTGTCTTAGGTCACTATCTGTCTAAGGCCAGGGCAGTGTTTTGTTCTTTTCTTTTAGCTTTCAGTTTGCCAAACACAGTCCTTAAAAAAGTTAGTTGGAAAAGATAGACAGATACGTGAGATTGTGTAGGTGAAGGTATGGCAGTGATAGATGGGTATATAGACCGGAGGGGCAAAAGAAAGAAAGCAAGAGGATGAACCATTCTCCTTCGTGTCTCCTTAGGTGCCATGTGACGAGTGAATGGTCCTCTCCTCTTAATCACCCTTGGGGAGCAGATATGGGATTTACCACCTCTGGCCACTTCTGAAAAAGAAAAAAGAAGGAAAGAAATAAAGAAACTGCATTTCTCCCCTGGGAAACAATTTCCATGTGGCCTGGATGCCATTCGCTTTCAAATGGAATTGAATCAAAAGCAATTTTCGTAAAAAAGCTTTTTTTTTTGTTTGTTTGTTTGTTTTTTAAGCAATTTGGAAAAGCCACGGTTCTATCACCATGAGGAGAGGCAATAGACTAGATTTGGGATCAAGGACATGTTAATGGTGCTCAAGGCTGGAGAGGCTGGATACACATGTCACTGTCCAAAAAGTCTTCATCGTACATGTCCTCCTAGGGCTGCCATTGTAAGTATAATTGTCGTTATGTCTTGCTGGTGATATGTAGATGAATACGGTTTTGCAAAAAGGCACATCTACACAGAGACAAGCATGCTATCCTTTCTTCAAACGAGGAAGGACACATCTGAATGATTTGGTTGAAATGGCTGCATGCTGTAAAGCCTGACTAGCTGTTTTATTTATTTATTTATTTTTATGTAAGCTAACCTTGAATATGTCTGCCAGTTCTCTCTGTTTGGTTTAAACCCACACTCTGCTTAAAGAAGGCGTGCAAAGGACATCTTGGGAAATCTGGTCTACTGGAATCTGTTGCCTTTTCTTTTCCTTTTCAAAAAGATTTACAAAGCAGAGATCTTTGGCACATTTTTTTAAATCTTAAAAAGCCTCTGCAGTTTATTGAAATCAAAATTAATCTCTGAAGCAGAACTTGGTCCAGAAATAGGATTTTTCTTTCTGGGCAGGATTTTGCATGGATGCAGGTGATAAAAGGACCTTTGACAATCATAGAGCCTCTTCCTTGATTAGCAATATGAATTCTTTCAAGCAACTAGACAAAAAGTAATGTGATTATATAGAAAATTGCAGCAGATTTCCGTATACAATAAGTCACCCATCAGAAATAAATGCTGTAACCAAACTTTTTCCACATGACCCCATTTTTTTTGTCTTAGATTCCATGTACTTGGATCGCACCATTCAGGACTTATCTCGGATTTAAGACCTTTTATATGACCCCCATATTGTGCTCTCGACTATCCTCTTCCTGCGAAGCTCTTGGACGTCCCACAGTGCTGTGCAGGAGGAGGCTTGTGCCCAGGCCCCACCAGCTTTCCTGGCTCTGCGGGTGTTTTTAAGATGTTGGATCCTGCCTGCGTGGCCCGAGCCCGAGATCGGATCAGTGATCGGATCAGTAGCACTGCGGCTCCTGGCGGCCCCAGACATGGGCCACGGCTCGGCCTGCCCCCGTGCTCAGCCCTCCGCCCACCCGCCCCTGCTCCGCCTGTGAAGGATGTCCAAGAGTCGAGCTCCTGCCCAGGAACCCTCTGAGATCCCCAGCCAGAGAGAGCGCATCCGCAGCCACATGAAGATGGTGATCGAGCAGCTGGAAGGCATTCTCATAGAGCTCAAAGATGTGGCCAAAGAGCTGCGGGAGGTAAGACTGCTTCCAAGTTGTAGGGGACTTTGGGAGTTTTCTGAGTAACATGGGGTTTGATTTTTAAGCTGCAAAATTGATGTGGCACTTATATACCCTTGTCCTAAGTATATGATTAGCTTAATCAAAAAATCTGGAAGTTGGATGCTTAAGGGCTTTGAGACTTTAGTTTCCAAATTAACAAGCATCTGAAGGTGCTTTTAGGTAACTGAGAATATCAACTTGCAAAATGGAAATAGGAAAGTGGGGGCACGCGTGGTATTTGGTTTTGTCAAGCTGACTTGGGGTTCAGCAATTGAACACTTTCCAGATTACTCTTTCCTAGACCTGGCCCAGAAGTACTCCTGCTTTGCATATTTCTGCCTGGTCCCTGCTTTTACACACCAGACCCACCTGGGAATCTATTTAGGTGATGCATTTAGGCTTTTCTGCGCTTCGGACATACTGTACACACTAACCAAAATATGAACCATGTTGTAAATATTTCCTGTCAACTTTTTCTTATTTAATTTTTTTCATCTGTCAGACATAAGAGGTACTTGTTGATGGAGATTGGAAACCACTTCTCTATTGTCCTACAGACAATCAAACAAACATTAATACCTTTGCAAATATGACTCACTTCCAATATAATTCCTATATAAAATAATCAATAAACCAGCGTTATCTCAGAGACAGCAACATTTCTGCAAAAGTTTAATCAGTAGACTGTTATATGTCCAAATTTGGAGAATCTTAGTTTTGTTAATCATTTGTTTCTTGGTCTTACACATCCAGATGGATTAAACAAAGTTTAGTTTGCTTTTCTATATTCATATACAAGTGTTTGTCTTTTCCTCTATGTGACTTGCTGGTTATTCCTGGGATGGCTGAAGAAGTGTTGGTGAAGGTGAAGAAAAACCCTATATAATGGTTGTGCTAAAGAATTTTTTATTCGACCACTTGACAGGATTTTTTCGTCCAGGGATTCGTCAAAACGGTTTTGGATTTTGGAGGCAGAACGTGAGGTTGGGAAATATGTGCAATAGAGAAAAGGGAGGTAGAGCACTGAGGTGTACTAGGTAGGATTTGGCCCAGCAATCGTTATGTAAGCACTTTGCTATCAGCTGGATTCCTACTGTATTCTACCAAGTGCCATGGAAACAAGATCAAAAGATTCCATTGTGCGTGTTTGTGTGTGCGTGTGTGTTTGTGTATCTGTATGTGTCGGATATAACTACAAATGAGTTGTGTGTATGTGTCAATGTTAGGCTTGAGCTGAATAAGAAAGAGAGAGTGTTACATGTGTGTGTGTACGTTCACGCATGATAGAAAGCGATAAGAAGATGAGAGAGTGTTTGTTTAGAGCTGTGATCGAGGTGCTAGAATAACATTAACGGCTAGAGGATGTTCGTATGGCTTATGTGAGAAGGAATAATGTGCATATTGAAGTCTCTTGTGGTTTACAAGACATAAAAAAATGAAAGGCAACGAGTCCTCCTGTGTGTTTGTGTGTGTGTGTGTGTGTAGGTGTTTGTCAGCTCCTTAGTCTATATGAAAAAGGAGACTAGTGTGTGCGTGTCTGCATGGAATAACAAAGCAAGTCTGACCCTGAATGTCAGAATAAGATCTGCTTGTCCTAGACTCTGTCCTATCCTTCGCAGCAAGGGGCTGGAAACCTTAATAAAAACGACCCAAAGTTGAAAGAGAGAGTGTGTGTGTGTGTGTGTGTGTGTGTGTGTGTGTGTGTGTATGTATGTGACAGACAATAAAAAGGCAAACAGAGAGCCGTGGGGGAAGACATTCTCAAAGATGTATCTCTATCTACAATTTCATTTTCAATTCATCACTCATTCTATCTCTGCGCCCCCGCTCGCTTGATCACCTGCAACACCTCTCTGTATTTGGCCTCATGTAGGATCCCCCCAGAGGCAGCCGGACCTCTACTCTGTCACGCTGATCCCCCTCTGCATCCCATCATCCCTTTCACAGGAGTGTGTCTCAGTCAAGAGAGAAAAAAAGGCAGCGCTACGGCGCATTGTACAACGCCGCTTGCTCTCCAGACGCTAACGTGATTGATGATCATCCGAGGCAAGCGATGCAAAGATCGCTAACTCCAGCTATTTATAAACACCACAGCTAGCCACTGTCCTGCACATGCACCCACTTCCCATATGCATACGCCACTATAAATAGATGCCGGCACAAGAACAAAAAAATTAATAATTAAATACAATTTAGCACGCTGAGAAACAGTTGACGAATACCACCTGCTGTCGTGGTGATGACATCGTAGCATCATCCTGGTTGCAGTGATAGCCACGTGCTGATTTTTCAAAGCGTATTTTCTCATCCTGTGTAATAACGTTACATAAAATCTCTTATCTTTTCTAATGTGAGATTGGGAATTAGATATATGGGAGGTGTCTGCCAAATTACTGATAAACGATTGTGTGTAGATGGTATTGCTTGTATACATTTAACGATATACATGTGATGTGTCCAGGTAGCAGGTGAACCTCACTTGGGCTTCCCAGTTACTATATTGTCCATTTTAAAGACGTGTTGCTCCGTCGCTGGCCAAATATTGACCTGATGCCTGGCAGAACATCATGACTGAATTGTGGTTGACCTAGATGTCCCATCGGACAATTAAATAAAAAGTAAGAAAAATATGTGTGTTTGTGTGTGTAGAAGAGAGCAAAAGTGCGAGAGAAGACTTATGCAACTCAGCCGGTAACTTACATAAAATAACACAAGCAGTTGGGAGTTACAGTAGTCATCAAGCCTGCCATTCTGGAAGAGTGTGCAATCTCACACATTGCAGAAATCTACTCGTATTGCTACTTTGCTAGCGCAACACACAGTACGAGAGCTTAATTTGGCCATTGCCTTTCAGCCACTTGCAACACAAATATCTAAAGGTCACGACTGGATCTTCTATTATTATTCATTGCCTAGATGTAAAAAAAAAAAAAAACAAGCGCTTGCTGAAAGAGTTCGGTACATTTGCTCAAGTAGTTCACCTAAACACAGTGGATTCACTGTTGGATTAATTGCCATTCTAAATTATATACACTAAAATAATTGTGACACCTGACTTTCCCAGCCGTATGTAATTCTTCCCCAAATTGTTTGCACAATGTTGGAAGCATACAATTGTATAGGATGCCAGTGGATGCGTTAGCATTACATTTGCCCTTCACTTGAACTAGGAGACCCAAATCTGTTCCAGCATGGCAATACCACTGTGCATAAATCCAGCTCCATGAAGACACAGTGTACATGGGATGGAGTGGAAGATCTTGAATGGGCTGCTATAAAGTTAATAACCCCTAATTGGATGAATTGGAATACTGAATGCACCCCAGCTCTTTGCACCCTACATCAGTCCTTGACTTTACTAACACCCCAGCTGAATGAGCACAAATCACTAAAACAACACTACAAAATCTAGTGGAACATCACAGATGACTGGATATAACTGCAATAACAACAAACTATGAAATGGGATGTACAAATAACACAGAAATCTTATGGTCAATAGTGTAATGGTCAACAGTGTAATAATACACCAACTAGACATAACATTATGAACAGTGAAGTGAATCACACTGATTATCTCTATCACGGCACCGGTTTGTGGGTGGGGTATATTAGGCTGCAAGTGAACATTTTGACCTTAAAGTTTGTGTTAAACGCAGGATAAATGGGCAAGCGTAAGGATTTGAGGGAGTTTGACGAGGGCCAAATTGAGATGTCTAAACGACTAAGAGCATCTCCAAAACTGCAGCTCTTGTCAGCTGTTCCCAGTCTGCAGTGGTCAGTATCTATCAAAAGTGGTCCATGGAAGGAACAGTGGTGAACCGGTGACAGGCTCATGGACAGCCAAGAATAACTGATGCATGTGGGGAACGAAGGCTGGTCTGTGTGGTGTGATCCAACAGACAAGCTCCTGTAGCTCAAATTGCTGAAGAAGTTAATGCTGTTAATGCTTGACAGGTTACAACTGTTTTAGCAGCAAAAGGTGCTTACTATCCTCTCTAAAGTCTTATGATCCGAGACGATGCAGTTCCCAAACCAGGCAGTGATGTAGCTGCTCAGGATGCTTCAATGGTCCCTCTGTAGAACATAGTTAGAATGGGGGAGGGAGATGGGCTTTCCTCAGACTTCTCAGGAAGTAGGTATGCTGCTGGGCTTTCTTGGTGATGGAGCTGATGTTGAGTGACCAGGTGAAGTTCTCTGCTAGATGAACAACAAGGAATTTGGTGCTCTTGAAGATCTCCATGGAGGATCCATAAATGATCAGTGGAGAATGGCTGCTCTGTGCTCTCCTGAAGTCAGCAACCATCTCACTGGTTTTGTCAATGTTAAGAGACAGGTTGTTGGCACTTCACCAGGCTGTTAACTGTTTTACCTCTTTGTATGCTGAGTCGTCGTTCCTGCTGATGAGGCCCACCACAATCGTGTCATCGGTGAACTTGATGATGTGATTTGCTACACAGTCATGAGTCAGCAGAGTAAACAGCAGTGGGTTGAGCACACAGCCCTGAGGAGCCCCAGTGCTCAGTGTGGTGGTGCTGGAAATTCTGTTTCAGATCCAGACTGATTGCGGTCTCCTAGTCAGAGAGTCCAAGATCCAGTTGCAGAGGGATGTGTTCAGGCCTGTTCAGGTGCTGAGGGATGATTGTGTTGAATGCTGAACTGAAGTCTATGAACAGCATTCATACAGAAGTGTCCTTATTGTCCAGGTGGGAGAGGGCCAGATGGTTTAGTCTGTAGAACAATTTGGACGAAACATAAACTGCATGGGGTCCAGTGAGCGTGGTAGCTGGGTCTTGATGTGCCTCATGACAAGCCTCTCGAAGCACTTCATCGTGATGGCTGTGAATGCAACTGGATGATAGTCATTGAGGAGGAGACTGTAGACTTCTTTGGCACAGGAACGAGGGATGATGGTCATTGTATTGAGGCATGTAAGAACAATGGCGCTGCTCAGAGAAATGTTAAAGATGTCAGTGAAGACATCTGCCAGCAGTTCAGCACTTTGTCAGGAACATTGTCTGGTCCGGCAGACTTCCATGGGTTAACTCTGCATAGAGCTTTCCTCACTTTAGCCGTGAATAGACAGAGCACCTGGTCACTGGGAGGAGAGGTGGTCTGCACCTTGTTCTGCACCTAAGCGCATCTGGGAGGAAGGCGCCAAGTTGTCTTATAGTTCTTGATCACCAGGATGCCCTGTCACATGCGCCGGGTGTTTCCACTTTCCTGGAAGTGGCAATAGATTCTTTTGGTCAGAGCGTGTAGTAATGGTCTTGGGGATGTTCAAGTCATCAATCCAAAGTGATGTGAACTCCTCCAAGTTGATGGAATCGCCGTTGGTTGCAGCTTTTCTAAACATGTCCCAGACAGTAAACTCAAAACAGTCCTGAACAGCAGAGGTGACTCCTGTTGGCTAGGTTTTCACCTGTTTTAGAACTGGTTAAGAGCGTCTGATGAGTGGTCTGTATGCTGGAATTCTGTCCTGAGGTTTGCATGGTTGAAATCTCCAGCAATAATAAACAGTCCGTCGGGATGAGCATTCTGCACATTGCTAATAGGCTCATAGAGTTCACACAGTGCCTCCTTAGCATTAGCACTGGGGGGAATGTACACTCCGATAATGAAAGCAGTGGCAAATACCTGTGGTAAATAAAATGGCCTGCCTAAGGTAAAGCCCTTACATTTATCCCAGTGTAGGACACCTGAAGTGTGCTGTGCTGCGAGATTTTTACCAGACCTTATATCAAGCAAGCTAACATGAGCTGACTAGTTTGTTCTGTAGGCTATGTGCTATTTGTGACCTTTCAGAACGAGCTAAGGCATCAGCAATGCACCGGCACTGCTCTTGAAACAGGCATTCAGAGTGAGAGCTAACCCGCTGACAGTAGCTAAATAACAAGTTCCTGCTGATAGGGTTTGCTCTTTCATCTGCTATTCAGGAGCTTTGATGGTCACATTGATGTGCGCAATAAAAAAAAAAAAAATTTCTTTTATTATTATTCTCAGGATACTTTTTCAGATCCTGAGGAGTTGAAAATATCTGAGTCATGTTCGCTTTGGGAGCCAGATTTGGATGTGATTTCTTTTTTTTTTTTTTGTCGTGCCACTTTTTCTAGAGGAGAGGCACAAAATTCTACATTCGCAGATGCTGTAGATTGAATCTTATTAGGGGCATACTGTGTATTTGTAAATCATTAGTTATTTGCAGGTCGATCTGCAGAAACATAAGCATTTATATTTACATTTACAGCATTTGGCAGATGCCCTTATCCAGAGTGACTTACATTTTGTCATTTCATACAACTGAGCAGTTGAGGGATAAAGGCCTTGCTCAAGAGCCCAGCGGTGGCAACTTGAACTCACAACCTTTCCATGAGAAGTCGATCATCTTATCCAGTGAGTTACTTATTTCCATCTTCTTCTTATTATTATAATTATTCTTTCGGCCGCTCCCATTAGGGGTCGCCACAGCAGATCATCCGTCTCCAAACCCCCCTTTCCTCTACATTTACATCTTTCAAACCAACTACCTGCATGTCTTCCCTCACCACATTTATAAACCTCCTCCGTGGTCTTCCTCTTTTCCTTCTTCCTGGTGGTTCTATCCTCAGCATTCTCTGACCGATATACCCCATGTCCCTTCTCTGCACATGTCCAAACCATCTCAATCTACCCTCTCTCACTTTGTCCCGAAAACGTCCTACATGCTGTCCCTTTCCCATAATCATCACAATTGTAATGTTTCTAATATTATCAAATGGACATTAATAAAGTAACGATGTCCATTTACACCGATCAGACATAACATTATGACATTATAAGATGATGACTGGTGAAGTGATCACTAATTATCTCTTTATCATGGCACTTGTTAGTAGGTGGGATATATTAGGTGGAACGTGAACATTTTGTCCTCAAAGTTAAGGTGTTGGAAGCAGGAAAAATGGACAAGTGTAAGGATTTGAGTGAATTTAACATGGGCCAAACTGCAGCCAAAACTGCAGGTCTTGTGGAATTTTCCTGGTGTGCAGTGGTCAGTTTCTATCAAAAATGGTCTAAGGAAGGAACAGTGGTGAACCAGTAACATGATCATATTTGGCCAAGCCTCATTGATGCACTTGGAGAGTGAAGGCTTGTCTGTGTGGTCCGATCCAACAGGTGAGCTCCTGTAGCTCAAATTGCTAAAGAAGATAATGATGTTAATGTTCGACAGGTCAGAACTGTTTTATCAGCATAAAGGGGACCAACACAATATTAGGCAGATTGTCATAATGTTATGCCTGAACAGTTGTCATAAAGTTATTCCTGATCTGTGTAAATAAAAAACTAAATATATAACTTACTAAATAACTAACTAACTTAATAAAGTTTCATTTAATTGCCTTGATGTGAAAACAATCCTCTTTTGATGGCGCCTTACCTCAAACAAGCCCCAAAGCATTGCTTTATCTACGATTATTTACTTTTAATGGACTCCAGCACTGCATGAGATCTCTAACAAGAAATAGCCTCTTGTGGGTAAAGGATAAGTAATTGTTGTCATTGCTATAACAAACATGCTCTCAAACAGGAGGGTTGGGGCTCGCAGTAGTTACAGGCAAATTGAACAATCAATACATTTCATTAACAAGTAAATAATATGGTGCTTTTTTTTTCAATATTATAACGCTCACAGAGATGAACTCATGAAGACGACGATAAAAAATGTCCATTGAGCTACTTCCGGTAAAAAAACAAAAAAAAAAAAAAAAAACAAACGAATTACAGCGGAATCAGAAAATAAGAATACAAAACTTTGCATTCTCAGACACGCCTACGACCAAACTTGTCCAGAAATAACACTTGTACAGACAATTGTGGCTCTTTGCTGTCTCATGGTAGAAAAAGGTTAAAGATCTGAGATACAACAATTTTCTGAAAGGTCAAACATTCCTGTCTGGTGATTCAGATTTAAGCAGTGCTCAGGCATATAAAATGTTTCAAAATAAGAGTCCGGGTAAAGATGGACATCTGCAGCTTTATGGCAACGTTTTATGGCATGTCAGGGGGTATCTCTGTTGTGTTCAACTCTGCTAAGGTTATGGACACCTGAGCATCAGATTTGTATAGGATTTGTAAGCATTTTGCTGTTAGAACAACCTCCACTTTTCTGGGAAGATGTTCCACTAGACTTTGGAGTGTGGTTGAGGAGATTTGTGCTCATTCAGCCACAAGGGCATTAGTGAAGTCAGGTACTAATATAGAGTGTACCAGAGGTGCAGTCAGTGTTCCAGTTCATCTTATAGGTGTTCAATAGGCCGACCCAGGTAAAACAAATCTTCATGGAGCTGGCTTTGTGCACAGGGACAATTTCATGCTGGAACAGGTTTGGGTCTCCTAGTTCATGTAAAGGGAAATTTTCATGCTACTACATCCAAAGACACTCTGTGCGCCTTTATATTTAACAGTTTAAAGAACAAAATATTGCTAAAAATATCAGGTCTCTCAATTATTTAGCTGAAAAAATCAAATCAGTTTTAGGTCTTGGTACAATCTAAAGAGATTTGTGCAATAACAGAAAGCTGATTGGCTGTTGCATGTTGGTCTCTTTTGTAGTCATAATCCAGCAAATTATTTTTTTCAATTAAAAAAGAAAGAACTACAACACCACAGAAACAAAAAAATGCACATTAAAATGCCTGAGCATTAAAGATCTAGAACACTGTAATAATTGAAGATCTAAAACACTGAACTTAAGACTTTTTAAGGCATAAAATGTAGATTTTCAAATTTAATATATGTTTTATTCCCTGTGGAAACCCCGTGTTAATGTTGAAACTACATCACTTGGTGCTATGGACCCTTAAACCAATCACAGTGTCCATTGTCATTCCAAGCTATTCTCTGATACAGGATCTGAATACATACCCTTAAAGCAGACTGGAAAACTCAAATTTTACTCACGCTCCTTGCATCTTTTAAATTTTTTGTGCAAAACAATGGTTATTGGTGTAATTAGCAAACCCCAGTTTGTCAATGTGGAACATTTCCTTCTGTCATCAAACTACGGTGTAAATTTGCAGAGAAAATTGATAGTTTGTCCTTGTGCTTGGTTCAGTGCTCGCTCTATTGGTTTTGTATATAGATGTGTTTCCATCAGACATCTTTCTTGGTGATGGGAAGAATAAGAATTCAGACACTTTTTAAATAGTTTCTTTTTTTCTAATGATAGTGTGTTATACAGTACGTTAAAGGCTTAAATTTCACATTACAATAGATCAGTGGAAAATAAGAAATAGTCAATAGTCAATAGTTAGTTCTCTAAATTTGGGCAATTGGAAAACGAATCCTCTGAGCTGACTAACAGGAGTTTATTTTTGTTCCTGGAATATCTAGTTTCATAGGTGATAAGATGGGTTCAAGGAACTGCATAGTTTGAATGCAAACCTGGTTAATATTGTATTCTCTATTGATGTTGTACTGTACCTAGACATCACGAACACCATGTATACATGTTTTCTCCCCTGCCAGAAATGGGCATGGGCAGGTGCTTTTCACGTTCATCCAGGCATGCAAGTGGTCATGAGCTAATGAGTCCAACAATGAACTAGAATCATTAGTTTGAGTTTGTATTTGTCAATCTGTTTAAATTAGGATATGAATATAAATATTTGGAGCGTTTCTCAGACACTGACCTTTGCAGAAAAAGGGATACAACATAAATACTTACCTATTAAATATGTAGCATAATGCATACTACATGCACCATAGATCATGGATTGATTTTAAGTTGTTTTTTTTCCATCTTTGCATTAAAGCCCAGGCAGAACTGCACCACTGGGATTGATGTGTTCCGGTTCACACTGAGTGCCTGAGTGGTTCAATAAATGCTCTGTGATCGGAGACATGCCTTATTCAATACACAATCTTAATCAAGCAAAACGCTTGGACAGAAAACTGAACCCGTATGATGCGCTGTATGATCGCAAAGTAAAAACAGGCAGTGTCCTCTGGAGCGAGTAAGATGAATGAGAGGAACAAAGAAAAGTCAGTGGAGAAATGGGTGGCAGATGGAGAGAACCAGGGGAAAAAAAGTTCCACCTCAAGGAAGTCCATACGCAGCATGTGGCATGTTCTTGCAAACAAGAGACTGGGGGTGAATGCATCTGGAGTCGGATCACATAGCACCGTGGACCACATTCGGTCTGGGAAAGAGAAGAAGCGAGCAGCATCGAGGGGTGTGAGGATACAGGCAGACATTGAAAGAATACCAAGTAGAAAGTCTTTCACCCCCTGTGTTTTGCCCAGCAGAGGTGTTGCGCCTGGAGGGGGACTCAGCTCAGGGCACACACAACATCTTAAACTCTGAATTAAAGGCTGCTGCTTTCTCTGTTATAGGGTTTACTCTGTTATATCTTGCTTCCTCCAGCTCAGGGGGTGGGGAGACAACCTGGTCCTGAGTGCAGGGACTGCATGCTCATCACTAGGAAAGCTAAAAAAGAACCACTATCCATTACAGTGCATGTAACCTTGATTCCAAGCTTCTGGAGTTCCATAAAATATATGCTGTGCTGGAACTGAGTGAAAAGTAATCTTGCAATGTAGTAGTATGCAAAAAAAAAAAAAAAAAAAAAATGCACTCATGGCTCAAATCGTATTCCAATGTTAGCGCCACTAAAAATCCCATCTTTGGCCTCTACCAGAATTGTTAAAGAGTTAAAATGTTCTATCCAGAAAATATTTTCTTGTATTCGAGTTCACTGCCATTAGTAATTCACATTAACTGAAAAATATATAAAATATACAGTGCATCTGGTTATTTCAAGGATCCTCACCCAAGTTGGACTGAGAATTCCAGAAGCTACTGTAATATTTCACATTTTAGTTATTTTTATAGCACCTCTCTATATGAAGGTAAACTTGCAGACATTTTTACAACCTTAATGTTGTCGCACAACTAATATTGCATGTATTAAAAAAAAAATGATGTGAAAAAGGGTTGCCCTTTGGCTGAGCAGGTAGCTTTACCTTTTCATTCCCTGAGCTCAGGTTGCTTTCATAGTTGCTTGGAATTTATTCTGGATATGGAACGACAGTTCATCAAGGCACTCAAGGGTGGTTGTGAAATTAGATGGCCTAGAATCTGACATCTATCAATATCTTGATAATGATATTATCATGGTTGAGCGATGCAATACAAAAAGTTCCCTCAGAGATGGCTTTATAAGACTGATGAGGCGCAAACCATCCAATTGACCTGAAGATATGAGGTGGTATCGAAATGTTTCGAGACTAACGCTGATAATTGGTGCTATTCTGACTACGTGTGTTGCCACGACTATGATTTCATCATTAACAGCAAGTTAGAACAAAAAAGAATACATGAAATTCTGTGTGAAACTGTCTTAATCTGCCACAGAGACCTATGACATGATACTGTATACGCTTGACATACGGCGAAGTTGCAACCAGTCGTTTGTGGTGTTTCTAGAGGCACGCATGCCTCAGGAGTGGAAGAACATCACTGGAAGACAACAAGAGATCAGGAAGACCTTCAACGAGCTCAACTCTTGAAAAAAGGCAAAACCATCTCGCAACGAGTGCATGATGATCGTCGGAAAACGATTCACATGATCTCACTTCCCCACCCACCCTACTTGCCAGATTTTCTCAAGATGAAGATCCAGCTCAAAGCTTGGCGTAGAAACATCGCAGAAGGTGCTTGACACGCTTCGAAAAGAAGATTTTCAGGACATATTCCAGAAGTGGCAGGAATGCTGGAAGCGCTGTGTGTAAACTTAGACAAATATAGTACTTTCTTGTAAACAGAGCTAGTCTCAAATCTTATTGATATCACCTCATATACAGGTAGCATCATTAGCGGTTTGTCTGTAATGAGTTTGCAATGCTTTATTAGCTTTATGCCATATGTGATTCTTCTCCAAGCTGTTATCACAAAGCTGGAGGCACACAATTGTACAAGATGTCCATGCATTTTCCCTTCAGTTGAACTGGAAGACCCAAACCTGTTCCAGCATGACAATGCCCCTGTGCACAAAGCAAACTCCATGAAGATCTGGTTTACATGGTTTGAAGTGAAAGATCTTGAGTGTCCCATTATTAAGTTATGATCTTAACCCTATTAAACACCTCTGGGGAAAATAGGAATGCTGACAACTTGACAATATAGTACAGTAATCCCCCGTTTATCGTGGTGGTTACGTTCGAAAACCACCTGCGATAAACGAAAAACCGCGATAAACGGATTATTAATAATAAACGGATATTTTATGTATACAGTACTGTACTGTATTAACATTTTACTTCATTTTATAATTAATAATTATATTTGTATCCATAAATTTCATTATTTCAACATAAAACTCCATAAAAACAATTCCCTATAAGTTGTTTGGAAGTTGTTTGGTCTATCGTGCTTTTCACGAAAGGTCGGGAAAACCCCGGTAAAGGGGGAATTACTGTATTTTCTTTTTTTAATAAGCATGAACCTTTTTTTCTCTTGTTTTTATTGTTTACAATGGTTCTTAGGTTGTCAAATTAGCATCGATGTTGAGATTTCCATGACGCATTTTAGTATGTAAAAATGCCTACACTTGCTATTGCATTTGCCTTTTGCTGTAAAAGTGCATAGAGATTCAACTAAAAATGACTCCAGTAGTGAACATTTCTCAAGCAAACTAAGCACACATGTAACAAGACTTTTTATTGAATGATCTTTCAACAAGAGGAAGCTAGTGCACCTCAGATGGTGATTATCAGCCACCAAATCACTAACTGGCATGACAGATGTAAGCCAGTTTCCCTTTGGTCCCATTCTCCATGTGCTATGGCTGTGTCCAAATCTGACTGCCTGCTTTGTTCCAAATGAGTGCTTCGTACTGTCTTTTCTTGTCTGTGATGGAGACTTAGTTGGTTAGAAAATTGGGAAAGGTTTTTTGCCACATGTAAAGTTTCATATGATGGCGTCAACAACAACAACAACAACAACAACAACGACAACAACAATAATAATAATAATAATAATAATAATAAAATAAAGCATTAGTCCACTTGCTCTTGATCTTGTTACCTAAACATAATCTCTAAATTGTATATCATAATCCAAATTGACCCCAAAATTCATACTTGTCTGTGTAGAACTTTTTTTTTAACCTCAAGCCACCTCTGTCTTTATATCTGTTACTTGTCCAGACCTATTTCTCTTTGTTCTTGTCCTCATTTCTTTGAAATTAAATTCTAAAATTAATGAGTGCAACCTCTGAATTGGGTGCATAAGCTGAAGTGGAAGAGTGTTCAGAGTGTACACTACAGCTATCGACTTGTAATGTATCATAGGATCCTTAAGTCCATTTGTATCAAACCCTGGTGTATTTGTCGTCTTGGTGTGGCTAGTATGGGAGGGTGACATTAAATTGTGTGTTTTATTTGCAGCCAGGTACACTGTATACAGTATGTGTGTATACCTTATGCTGATGCTTTGCAGAAATGCAATATATCCTGGTTATAACATATATACAGCATTGAACTTATTTGTGTAATTATCTAAATATTTACTCATCTCTCTTTTTTTTTCAATAAAAAGTATGAAGCCAAACTAAATTATATTGCAAACAAACACATTTTTTATTCAAATTTGAATATTTTTTCTTTGATTATAACTCTACTAACAAAAGGACATTTGTGAAACTGCCCTTAAAGGTGGTTACTATATTACTATACCTTAAACACATGGGTGAAAAGCAGCATATGTACTGTAACTGTAATACATGAACATTAGTTG
The DNA here is from genome assembly GCA_039877035.1 of Silurus lanzhouensis. Classification (NCBI taxonomy): domain Eukaryota; kingdom Metazoa; phylum Chordata; class Actinopteri; order Siluriformes; family Siluridae; genus Silurus; species Silurus lanzhouensis. The sequence goes on along the minus strand of JBCEWE010000350.1, from coordinate 4,017,528 downwards.
TCACCCAGATGATTATGGGATTCCCTTTTGAGTCTGGTTCCTCACAAGGTTTATTCCTAATATCATCTGAGTAAGTTTTTCCTTGCTGAAGGTGCCCTCAGGTTTGCTCATTGGGAACAAATGTACAATTTTAGAGCTCAAATGTTTTGGCTCTATTGTTACTCATTCTTCTATATAACTTTATAACTTTTCTGTAAAGCTGCTTTGAGACAATGTCCATTGTAATGTGTATACTGTATGATTTCTTGATCAAGAAAACCCTTCTGTCTTTACTCTAACAGACATTACACGTGTAATATGTACATTCCCCTACTTTACTGATGTACCACATGTCAGCATTTCTGAGCTTGTTCTTTTCTCATATACCGATTGTCAAAAAGAGGATGTGTTAATTATGTTTTACAACAATTCTGCCATCACCATCAACTGCTGGTCGATATTGACATTGACACTGACATAACGCCATTAAAGAAACACTTACACTGCATTTACAATGTGTTTTTATTCAAGAGAGGAAGTGTTGACAGTTCAGTCCAGCAGTACATCTAGAACTCACTTACATCTTTTTTAATAAGTGCATTCAGGAAGATCACATTATTCTTTTGGGAACACTGAAACTCATTTATCAATATTTGAGCAGAAATGTTTTCATAAGTCAAACCTAACAAAAAAGAATCCTCCATATTTTTTGTGCTTTGGTAATGTATACACCGACCAGTCATAACATTATGACCTTATAACATTATGACTGGTAAATTAAAAAACACTGATTTTTTTCTCTTCATCATGCACCTGTTAGTGGAATATATTAGGCAGCAAGTCAACATTTTGTCCTTTAGAAAAAAATGGGCAAATGTAAGGATTTGTGTGAGTTTGACAAGGGTTTGACTTTTCCAGCCATATGTGGTCCCCAACTCAGAATTCACTAGGAGGGACAGCCAATCGGATTCTTTCTCTATTCTCATTAACATAATCAGAACAGAAGCCAAACGTTTTTTTTCCTTAGCTTCCTCAAAGTTGGAATTGCACAAGTATAAGAACTTTGTCTTATACAAGTCTTTGGATGCATGAATTTTTCCTTTACTTGAACCCAAACCTGTTCCAGTATGTTTCATCCAAGTTTGCAGAAACCGTTTACATGGGTTGGAGTGGAAGATTTTGAGTGGCCTGCTATAGAGCTCTAAACTCTGACTTCTACCCTACTGAACACCTTTTGAGATGAATTGGAACATTGACTGCACCCCAGGCCTTCTCACTTCACCTGACTTTACTAACACCCTTGTGGCTGAATGAGCACAAATCTTCACAAGTGCATTACAAAAACAGGTGGAACATCCTCTCAGAAGATTGGATATTATAATACAAGCAAATGGAGACAAATTGTCAAGTCAAGTGAAGTTTATTTCTATAGCGCTTTTCACAACAGACATTGTATCAAAGCAGCGTTACAGAATTTTAAGAGTTAAGGTGAACGATGTGTATTTATCCCTGATGAGACTGTGGCAAGGAAAAAATCCCTTAGATGTCATGAGGAAGAAACCTTGAGAGGAACCAGACTCAAAAGGGGAACCCATCCTCATTTGGGTGACATCAAGAGTGTGATTATAGTCTTTAAACAATACAGAACACTGGAGAGTGAGAACTAACATGAGTACTGGAGTATAAGATTATAAGTAATGTTCTTTCTACAGTCTTTTACAGTCATTTGTGGTTATAAAACTTGGAGCTACTGAGCAACTCATAAAATAGCTCAACATTTGTGATCATCACAGATCCAACACCAGCTTCTCCATGCCAGAGCCTTCAAACACTTAAAGAGGTCCAGTGTCCAAACTTCACATGAAGTGGAATCCAACTGGTGCTGGTACATCTCTAGATGGTTTGGGATGTTTGCGGGGTCGGCATCTACTTCTTTAAAAAAACACAATCTTCATGAGGTGGGACATGACTGGGGCTGGAGCAATTGTGAAATAGGATGTTCATAAAGCACATTTAAAATGTATGGTCAGGTGTCCACAAACTTTTGTCCAAACAGTTTATAGTAAGCATATATAAATGTTCACAATGTATGTACTGTAGATGTGATCTAGATATATGAGCGCGGCTCTTTTTTAGCCCTATTGATCTTCTAAGGAGGCTTAGGTTTCTTTTCTGTGATGATGGTATAATATTCTCTCGCCAAGTACTGAGAAAGAGATTGTATAAGGCAATTACGTTCATTTATCATTCTAAAATAAGCACCCCATGAAAAAATATATATATATTTATATATATATCATAACTGGGTGTGCACAATGTAACAGATGGGTTCTTTGTACAGCCTGCACATTAAACTGTAGGACTGATGATGGCTAGAGTTCAATCGATTTTGAAGCCTGACCCAAGTGCTTCAAAGGAATGTGCTCTGTGCCCAGTGGCAATGTCAGAAAGCACAAATGACTTCACATGGCAGGACTGCTGGACTAATACTCGCAGAGCTTCGACTGCACAGCAACTAAAAACTTTCAGGCTAATCACATCAGGCTACCAAAATGAACGTGACTCTCTTTATAGTATAGAACATACACTATATGGGCAAAAGTCCTGGGACACCTGACCTACCATTTGTGGTTCTTCTCCAAATTGTTACCACAAAGCTGGAGGCCCACAATTGTATAATATGTATTTAGATGCGGTATAATAAACTATACGTTCACTCGAATTTAAAAACCCAAACCTGTCATGACATGACATGACAATGCTCCTGTGCACAAAGCGAGCTCCATGAAGATATGGTTTATATGGTTCAGTGAGGAAGCTCTTGAGTGGCCTGCTATAGAGCTCTGAACACAAACGTTCACAAGCACACTCCAAAATCTAGTAGAACATCTTCCCAGAAGTTTATAGGGAATTCAAAGAACGAATTGGGACAAAATGTGGAATTGGATGTTCAAAAAGTACCTTCCATAATTACAGTAAGACCATGTGTCCACAAACTTTGCCAAAATAGTGTATATGAAGCTCTAGATATCACTCCATACTCAAACATTTCTACAAATCTTACCAGACATTGTTACTTGCATGCAGCACATCCTCTAAACGAGTAAATACGTAGAAACCTCTATAATGCAACAACATGAAATCTTTTTTTTAATGTGTTTGATGCTAATTTGTTGGTTGGTACTTGTTTTATTATTATTATTCCAGTGAGAACTTGTCCAGTGAGCAGCTGTCCGCTGTGCAAATGAGACGCTGCTAGCGTAGTTAAACAGAATTTGAGAAAAGTCGTGTAACGATCAGGTTTATTGGGTAGATCTTAACAACAAAATGCATATTCTCCCACCTAACATTTTCTAGCAATTCCATGTCAATGAGAAATTTGGTGTCGAAGTATTAGAGGCTTTGGTGCAGAGACATGCACTCCTTACAAACACTCTTCACCCACCTGCCATCTGGATAAAAAAGTACAGAGGCATCAGGACCCTCATGATCAGACTGTGCAAGTTATTCAAATTCTCAGTACAAACTAATTGAACACACACAGAAAACACCTTTACTCAAACATTTTGCACAAATAAATGCTGCAAAGCTAACAATGTTTGAATGTATAGGTTTTTTTTTATTATATGGACATATTTTGCACAAACACACATTGGCAGTGGTCGACATTTATGAAGTAAATGTAATTTGTTACTGTTCTTAAGAACCTTCTTTATGTGTCTGTAGTTTACTGAAGTGTTTCCATTTTGGGGGACTTTTACTTTACCTTCACTACATTTCAAAGTCAAATATCTTTCTTTTTACTCAACTACATTTTGCAAAATCAGTTGTTCTTTTTTATTAAGAATTGGAGAAGGTGAAGGAGTTTAGGTACCTGGGGTCAACAGTGCAAAGTAATGGAGAGTATGTTAGGGAAGTGAAGAAAGAGTGCAGGCAGGGTGGAGTGGGGGGAGAAGAGTGATAGCACAAGTGATTTGTGATAAAAGGTATCTGCAAGAGTGAAAGGGAAAGTTTATAAGACTGTGGTGAGACCTGCGATGTTGTCAAGTCCAGTTTATTTCTATAGCGCTTTTCACAACAGACATTGTCTCAAAGCAGCTTTACAGAATTTAAGAGTTAAGGTGAATGGTGTGTATTTATCCCTGATGAGCAGCCATGGCAACTGTGGCAAGAAAAAACTCCCTTAGATGTTATGAGGAAGAAACCTTAAGAGGAACCAGACTCAAAAGGGGAACCCATCCTCATTTGGGTGACATCAAGAGTGTGATTATAAATCTTTAAACATTACAGAACACTGGAGAGTGAGAACTAACATGATCACCAGAATGTAAGATTATGAGTAATGTTCTTTCTACTGTCTTATGCAGTCATTTGAGTCACTGTTTGTACGGTTTACAGACAGTGGCATTGAGTAAAAGACATGAGGTGGAGCTGGAGGTAGCAAAGCTGAAGATGTTGAGGTTTTTGTTGAGAGTGACGAGGATGGACAGGATTAGAAACGAGTTTATTAGAGGGACAGTGCATGTAGGACGTTTTGGAGACAAGGTGAAGGAGGCGAGATTGAGATGGATTGGACATGTACAGAGGAGAGACATGGGGTATATCGGTAGAAGAATGCTAAGGATGGAGCCACCAGGAAGGAGGAAAAAAAAAAAGGCCATGAAGGAGGTTTATGGATGTGGTGAGGGAAGACATGCAGGTAGTTGGTTTGAAAGAGGCAGATGTAGAGGACAGGGGGGGTATGGAGACGGATGATCTGCTGTGGCGACCCCTAATGGGAGAAGCCAAAAGAAGAAGAAGAATAGCCAAAATAAATTATAGTTCTTTGGATACTTAAGTACATTTGAAGGCAAATACTTTTGTCTCCTATTCTTCTTTGCAAAATGTTTCAAGCTCCGTCAGGTTGGATGGGGAGCATCGGTGCACAGCCATTTTCAGATCTCTCCAGAGATGTTCAAGTCTGGGTTTTGGCTGGGCCACTCAAAGTCGTTTACAGAGTCATCCCTTAGCTACTTCTTTGTTACCTTGTCTGTGTGCTAGGTTTGTTGTCTTGTTGGAAGATGCACAGTCACCCCAGTCTGAGGTCCAGTTTCCTCCAGACATGACACTTGGCATTCAGGCCAAAGAGTTCAATCTTTGTTTCTCATGGTCTGAGAATCCTTCAGGTGCCTTTTGGCAAACTTCAGGTGGGCTGTCATGTGCCTTTTACTGAGGAGTGGCTTCTGTCTGGCCACTCTACCATACAGGCCTGATTGGTGGAGTGCTGCAGAGATGGTTGTTCTTTCTGAAGGGGTTCTCCTCTCTCCACAGAGAAATGCTGGAGCTCTTTGACATGACTATCTGGTTCCTGCTCACCTCCCTGATTGCTAAGTTTGGCCAGGCGGCCCCGCTTTATGAAGTGTTTTGGTGGTTCCAAAGTTCTTCCATGTACGGACAATGGAGGCCACTGTGCACATCGGGACTTCAATGCTGCAGAAATGTTTCTGTACCCTCTGCAGATCTGTGCCTCAATACAATCCTGTCTTGGAGGTCTTCAAATGAATTTACCACAGGTGGACTCCAATTAAGTTGTAGAAACATCTCAAGGATGATCAGTGGAAACACCTGAGCTTAATTTTGAATGTCATGGCAAAGGCTGTGAATATTTATGACATGTTTTATTTTAATAATTTGTAATAATTTATTTTTTGTAGATTTTTAGGAAAATTATGAATTTAATAAATTTGGATTAAGTTCAAATGCACTGTGTATCTGAAATTAACATAAAAGCCTGCTGACTATGTCGGCAGGTACAAAATATAGTGTATTCCTAGCTATATGATACAGAGACTTAGCTTGGCTAGTTAGTACTTTAAAATATGGTGATGACTGTATCATATTAGCATACAAGTTGAGTTGAGTTACTAAAAAAGTACTTAAGCATGGCTGCATCGCCTCATTCAATTATCAGCATAGCAGCAGTTGACAGAATTCAATACATTTAACCCATTGTGTAGATGTCCACAAGGTCTGTTTTGCCATAATTTCTCACAGAATCGAGCAAAAATAAGAAGGTTAAACACAAAACATAGCAAGAGCAGAATCTGTAAAAGTGGACACACTGTGCTGTGAATATTAAAACTTTCACTAGCAAAACAGGGAGCTTGTTCAATAAAAAATGCAATACAATGCATCAGTCATGGTGTGATGCATTTTTTTTTAAATGGAATAAATAAGTTAAAAACAACAAAAATTTGATTTTCTAGGGAGGGGTGAAATGCAGGCAGCCATTTGGTAATAAGGTCAAAATGACATTCTCATGTAATAAAGTATGTATCACTGAGGTCAGTTTGATAAGTGGTTGAATATTTGTTTTATTTAGATTAGATTAAATTAGATCAGATTAGATTTGATTAGATTGAACTTTATTGTCATTGCGCAGAGTAAAAGTACAGAGCCAATGAAATGCAGTGTTCCATGTTTATGTTCCATGTTCTGGTTGAAGTATCCATATCCATTTCTAAATATGGACTACGGCTTTGAAATCCTTTGTCAAGCTAAAATAGAAAATGATAAACTCTCAATTAAACTTGATGTATGCAAGAAAATGGCCCTCTCTATATTCTAATTTCACACAATTTCGGCCTTTAGTGTTCTACCTGAATTAGTTCACCTCTTAATACCATCTTTATGAGGCCACGGCTATAGAAACCATCAATGTTCCAGAGAAATGCAGTAAAACAGAGTGCTGTATTACATACAGGTATCTCATACAGTGAGAACGAATGCCATTCCTAAAGAAAAAAAGCCAATTAACACAATTCAAACAAATCTCGTTTTACTGCAGCCACAGCTGAACCTCCCGCACAAATCAGCTCTAGCAGAAGCATCAATATTAACCTCGTTAAATGACCTTCGTAAATGTTCGTGCATTTTTTGCATGCATTACGGTTTTCCTGGGAATTTGCAATGAGGACAAATTGTGTGTTTTTGTGCAAATTCTACAGATAAGTAAAACGTAAAATGGATCATGAAAAAGCTTAACTGTTTTGGCCAACCTTTCTTCTCAATCTACATCTTTTCTTAAAAAAGTCCATCTTGTAAACATCTTTGTAAGTGTGCAATCAAATCATTTTCTTCTCCTCTGTCAGCGATTGTGGATTAAAAAAACAGCTCAACAAATATATTTGAGCTTGTGCAGTTTACTTCAGGTGAGGGTTGTGAGCTTTGACTAGTTTTTTGACTAATTAAATGAGGATACTTTTAATTGTGTACAAATAACATCTACAGCTTCTATCACAATATACTCCCTTACTATGAACCGCTAACTGGTAACATTACCTGTGAGATGGTTTGGAGGAATTCTTACCAAATTGCTCTCCAAACACCATGTTAAGAGTGATCAAGAAACTACAAGAGCTCCAAATTTCTTGCTTTTTGGCATGCAGGCCGTAATGCCTAGCTTCACACTGGAAAAAAATCCACAGGATTAGCATTCTGTGTCTGCTTATCTTCCTTCACCAAGACCATGTAGATCCACTCCACTGCAGCACATTTGTCCTGAACTCACAGGAAATAATGCTACAACGTGACCTGACTCGATGTAGCATTTTTGATTAAGTACAGATTCTCAAGAAATGACTCAACAGCCATGATTTGCTTCTGTATGTCATCAGATTTCCTTCTTAAACGGGATGTCAGACATGCTAAAGTGCTTGAACGATTAAGATAATACCTAATTGTGTTTTTCATGTTCAAGATACAGTATACCACAAAGTAGCTTAGCGGCAATAGCTAAATATGTCATATATTAATTAATATATAAATATATCATTCTTAAGCTAAGCTTGACCATCAGAAGCTCTGATGTTGATTTGAAGTCACTGAGTCATTACCAGATTGATAAATTTGAATGTTAGAAGTTTGGGAATTATATAAAGATGATAAGATGTTCTTATGTTCTTGATAAGTCTGTTAAGCCAGTTTGGTTATTGTTACAATCAACTTGCACAAATTTAACTCAACCATGAGATGGTTGGAAAAGGGAGTAACCTGCAGGAAGATGCCAGTGACCAATTGAAGAACTTTATTTGCTTGCAAATTATCAGCTACTGAAGAGCAATCAAGCTCCCTATACATACAATGCATATTTTAGAGAAGGGGTCACCAAATATTTTTTTGTGTGGGCCACATAATTTAACATTTTACAATTTTTACAATAATACTGGTAGTAATTGTAAAATTACTACCAGTATTATTGTAAAAATTGTGAAAGTTTTGAAATGATTTATTATGCCTCCAAATGCTAGATTAGTTTTTTATTTTCTTCTGCACCATACAGACAAATGAGCAATACTTTTCAAGAGATATATCGCCTAATAAAAGAGCATTATTACTATCATAATGACATATTTTCAAATTAATTGCTATTGAAACCAAAACATTTACTTAGTTATGCATGTGCATTTAGTTTTTGGGGGAATCCAGCAAATAATTAGGCTGCGTTATTAACTAGGGGTCGACCGATTAGCAAGGTTGTCTGCAAACAGTCCATGTTTAATAGTACTGCACTTTAAAAAAAAAAAAAAAAAAAAAACAGTATTGAATTGTGAAAATGTGCTAAAGAAATGAATATTTCATCAATAATTATATAATTAAAAAATTATAACTAATACATGTAATATGGCGCTCTCCGTGTGACATGCACTCTTTAAGCAGCACGCTGTCTCGTGCACAAACAAACAGCACGTAGCGTCATTGATTCACCTCTAGAGGCCGCTTTTGTACTTACAGTGGACCGGAGGCCGGAAAAACTATTGGTATTTATTTTTGCTGATAGCAGATAGTTCCAGCAATTAACTATCGATCTCTATTAATAACTAAAAGAAATTTAGGTCTAAAAGCCGACCTTTATTATTGAATACAGATACAGTATGATACGAGTAAAACACATTTAAAATTCCATTTTCAACACGTCTCTGGCATTGTTTTGATAGGTGAGTCAATAAAAAATAAATATAAAACTATACTAAACTCATGAAACTAGTCAATATAAATATCTCCAAAATTCTATAGTAAAGATATAAAATATACTTATTATCTCTGATGATCTATTTTGATTTCAGGGACACAATAAAGCGCTCAGCATGTGCTATTCTTTAGCACGGTTTCCTGATTGAGGTTGAAAAGTACTGTGTTTGTGTCCAGTATCAAGGCGAATGTGCAGATTTTGTAGATTCTTGCAGCAATCTCTCTCCCAGCAAAGTGTTTGGGCCCCTAATAATAATGAATAATAGTCCATGATACATTCCAAATACTACTGACTGCACCATAAATGAGAAGACCTTTATGCTTGGCATTACAGCCAAGCATTTTCATTTATTATGATGTAACAAACCGAGGGTCATGGAAGCTATAATTAACATATTTATGTGTGTAGTTATACCCAAGATATAACTATAAGCTTAGCAGCATGTTTATATTATAATAAATGCTACTACATAGTGTTCAGAAATTTCTCAGGAGATGGATAATGTTGGTAGTATACTTTTCAAAAGTTTGTGGACACTAGGTTATAATGTACTTTTTGAGCATCTCGCATTCCACATTTAGTCTCAATTTGCTTTTAATTCCCTTCACTCTTCTGCGTAGATGTTCTACTAGATTTTGGAGTCTGCTTGTAGAAATTTGTGTTCATCAACCACAAGGGTGTTTGTAAAGGCAGGTACTGTAGGTGAGGAGGCCTGGGGTGCAGTCAGTGTTCCAATTCATCTCAAAAGTGTTCAGAAGGGATGAGATCAGAGCTCTATAGCAGGCCACTTAAGATCTTCCTCTCCAAACCATGTAAAGCATATCTTCATGGAGCTCACTTTGTGCACAGGGGCATTGCCATGCTGGAACAAGTTTGGGTTTCCAAGTTCAAAATTGTATTATACAACATCCAAAGACATTCTATACAATTGTGTGCCTCCAGCTTTGTGGTGAGAGTTTGGAGAAGAACCACATATGGTAGGAAAGGTCAGGTGTCCCAATACATTTACATTTACATTTATGGCATTTGGCAGACGCCTTATCCAGAGTGACTTACAACTGGGCAGGGGCACAGCAGTGGCAGCTTGGTGGTGGTGGGATTTGAACTTGTGACCTTCTAATCCAAAGTCCAATGACTTAACCACTGAGCTACCACCTCCTAAAACTTTTGTCCATACAATATGTCTCCACAATTGAGGAGCGAACAGCTTAATGTTCTCGCGATGTTTTCTCCTCTGCCTGTTCTTACTTTGGAAGGGAGCATTGGATCTTGACAGCATGCTCACACGGGCTGTGATCAATTGCAGCAGTTGCACCGATGGGCGTGTTCAGGGAACGATTCTACCTCATTTTTACGCTATGAATTAAACCACTGGACTGGACTTAATAGAGTGAAAAATGGCACTCTGACTTTTACATGAGTTAATTGTTTTTCAAGCATGCTTAACACAGAGTGGGGAAGGGATGCTTTTATCAGCGTCGAGTAGGATTGTGTTAAGGCTTGAATGCATGATGAGTTTTTGCAGAGCAATATTTTATTCATAAACGAATAAAAGAAATAAAAAATACAGAAACACAGCAGTACACTGTTCTGCCTTGTGGATTATCAATGCAGATTAAAAATCCAGATGCATATATATATATATATATATATATATATATATATATACTTGTAAAATACATTTATAGAATATTTGGGTGGACAAATCATGAATAAATGAACTAGGCCATTGCTCAAGGAAAATATACTGTATAATGTTCTGCTCAGTATGTTTTGCGTCCTAGAAAGTGATTAGGATTAAAGTTGGTGTTTAATAAAATGACATATGGCTTGACAGTTTGCTAGTTAATGCATTTGTTATGAAGTGTATTCACCCTGGGTGTTTTTGAACGTCTGTCATCTTTGTTCACTGAGTAATTAAAGCCAGCCAGATCTCACCCCAATGTGTCATGTGTGTAGTGCAACAGGTAGTGGGATTAGAAACGAGTCACATTAGTAACAACCAGTGTTGTGCTTGTTACTAAAAAATAGTAACTAGTTACAGTTACTCGTTACTTCATTCAAAAAGTAACTCCGTTACTTTGTTTATTACTTACACCAAAAAGTAATGCGTTACTGTTAAAAGTAACTTTTTAGTTACTTTTTTAAAGAACCTTCTTTAATGTTCCCATTAATGCCCTTTTATGCGTTATGGTGTACACAAACACAAAATTGACTTAAACACAGTAATTTTTAAACACTATTTTATTAAAGTCAGAGCAGCACAAGCTGAATATATCACAAGGATTTCTGAAATAAATAACAAAACAAGCTGAATAATATATTCACGATCAAAAACTAAATGGCTTCTGCTGTTGTGTTGAGCTCTTAAAAATGTTCCTTTCACAGCTTAAGTATGAAAACTATCCACAATGTAGAACAGAACACTGGGTTAGCTTCTAGCTACTAGCTCCTCAGGCATGGAGGTCCTGGAGGTGTTTCAACAGATTGGAGTTGCTGTTTATCGCAGTAGATACGAGCTTCGAACCAGAAAGACACAGCTTATATTTGACTTAAAGGTTTTTGTCTTTATACTCAACTAAAGTGAAATAATGAGCCTATTTTCACTTTGAGAAACTCGTCTTGCTCTCGCCTCGACTCGCCATTACTGCCGCGCAGCCCTGAATAAACGGAGACACGCCCACAGTGCGTCTTCTTCGTGTTCACAGTGGTTCATCCTCCAATCCTACAATGCGTCTTCTTCGTGTTTACAGTGGTTTATCCACCAATCCTACAATGCGTCTCTGCTGTAAGCAGGTTAGGCTGTAGTCTACACTTCAGCCCAAATTAATTCATTTAAAAAAGTAACGGGTAACGCACCATACGGTAACGGTAACAGAGTTACTTTATTTTTTCAAAGTAACACGTTACAGTATTAGTTACTGTAAAAAGTTACCGGTAACGCGGTCCTAGTAACGCGTTACTGCCCAACACTGGTAACAACATTGAGGTGTGACATAAACGCTAGTAATAGGCACTATATCTAATGATTTGTCCATCCCTGGATAGTATGTCCCATAATGACATTCTTATTAGACTTATACAGTATTTTCATTTATTCATTTGTGTGTGATTCCCAGTGTTGGACAGTAACAAAGTAAATGTAATTTGTTACTGTACTTAAGTAGCTTTTTCACATATCTGTACTTTACTGAAGTGTTTCTATTTAAGGGAGACTTTTACTTTAACTTTACTTCATTTTGTGAAATCAGTCATTCATTTTATTTATAGTGGATAAAAAACTTAACTGGTCAACCGTGCAGTCTAGAGCGCATGCTCTGGTTTGAACTTGTTTTGATTGCCACTTGGCGGTATCTACTTAGCACGAACATACAGTTCAGCATCAGTTCAACAGCAAGCAGAGCATTTTAAAAGGAATAAATGAATAAATGGAAAAAGGAAGAAACTCCTGGCTCACAACAGACGTATCTTTTTTTAGTTGAAAAGAAGGTTTTGGGTTTAACAGGAACATTGTAGCCATAATAAATTATAGTATTTTAGATACTTAAGTGCATTTTAAAGGCAAATATTTTTGTACTTTTCCTCAAGTGAAAGTTTAAAGGGAGCACTTTTACTTTTACTGGAGTCATATTTTACCGAGTGTATCTCTACTTTAACTCAAGTGCATGGTTTGTGAACATCCACCATTGCTGATTCTAAGTCTCTAAATTTTTCTGGGGCTTCATATGGTATTCATAAACCCTACCTAAATCCTTTATAAAGTAAGTAAAGAAAGTAAATAATGGAGTTAAGGGCTAATGTCAAAATGCCTGATGGGCCTATAAAAGACAATTAAAATAATATTTTTTCTTTTTCATATACAGACAGTTGCATTTTATGGGTATTCTTTTAATACTTGAAGCTTAGAGACTTAATGTGTGCCATATTCCTCTTATTTTCATTTAATTGACATGTTATATTCCTATATAAAGTTTGGAAACGTATCCAAACAAGGATTTGATGACTCTAGTTCACGGGCATTATGCTTTCAGTTGATACATTGCTTTGAAATGGTGAATTGGTTTTTAGTTTTTAATGCAGATGATCCACAATTACTCCATTATATAGTTCAGATACAGAAATAAACTTGAAAAACAAGTATGATGACAGGCTGAACATATTTAAATATTCATCATAATGTCATGGGTTAAAGATATTAACATCAAACATAATGCAGAATCGAGCAAATTGTCAAGCAGAAATGAAAACAAATGGGTACTCATGCAAAGATTCTTGCAATACTTATAAAGGGGCCATGAAGCTGTAAACAGCTGACAAATAAAGTGCAAACCAGATTTATTGGTCCTGTAGTATGATTATCCTGAGAAAACCATTCAGACTCAGGGTTTATATAAATAAATTCAGACTTAGAAACTTGTACATAAATAGATGTTCTATGACCTGATAATTTTAATAGATATCAATCAGTGTTTGACTCATTAATATCATTCTATTAATAGATAGAATAGAATAGAATAGAATAGAATAGAATAGAATAGAATAGAATAGAAGTAAAATTGGTGGCTTTTCACATAAACAAGTCGAGAATCTTGTGACAAAAATGATAATAGGAACATTATAGCTCTAATAAATCATAGTTTATCTTAGTTTAATGTAAATATATTCAAAGGCAAATACTTTTGTCCTTTTACTTAAATGAAGTTTTAAAGAGAGCACTTTTACTGGAGTAATATTTTCCCAAGTGTATCTCTACTTTTATTCAAGTACATGGTTTGTGTACTTTGTCGAAGTTGAAGTCTAAAAGCTATTAAAAGTTTGCAAGTTTGGATTAGGAGTCTACTTCCTCTAAAGTCTTGGATTTGACTTGTAAGTTCTAGTATACAGTACAAGGTTTGTAGGATTTTACATCACACCAGAACATTGTTTAGCTAGTAATTGTTAAGATTATATTAGTTGGTGAGTCAGAAAATCAAGATTGTTGATTACTAAAATAGATATGAATGATTTTTTATTTATTTATGGATTACAGGAACAAGGGGTAGTCATATATGTAAATTCAGGTTCACTTGAAAATGGCCCATTCAAAACAAACTAGATTCACCATTCGGATAGGACATATCGATAGTAAGCTATGTAAAGAGTATGTGCAATAGCTTAGCTGCATTATTGGAAGATTTTGCATACACTTATAGTGTCATAGTGTAACTTTTTCATCATTGAGTTGGTCTGTAAGCTTGTTATTTATTTTTAATCTTTTTCATTTTTGGCATCATTAAAATCATATCACATGTTTTGGGAGTAGAATCGGTTAATCAACATGTGCATGTGATTGTGTTTAGTGAAATTCAGCCAGCAATGTTTGTACATCTGGCATGGCTTTTAGTTTCACCCACAAAAAATAAACAGCTTTACAAATGATTGATAAATCGGGCTCAATGTTACTGTCACCTTGCGAGGTGTTTACATGCCAGCTGGCTGTGTATACACAAATGTCAATCCTGAGGTGGGCAGCCTTCGTGCCTGTCTCTGTCCATGTCACAGATCTGGTGCTCGCATGTCTGCTTTGGGCAGGCAATGATGAAAAAGGTTGCCGAGCTGAGCATGGATTCATTATTCACGCTGCACTGTGGAAGGCGAAGGGACATGATGTGTCAGAGTCTCCTTTCGACTTGATGTATTTGCATTCTCCAGTGCTGAAGTGACCCAGAGGGGACAGCTTGACAAGATACCACTTTATAAGAGGGTGTCTGAGCTTGCGATTCCTCCTCCTGCTCTGTTATGCCTTCTACTTAGATCAAGAGAACGACTTCTAAAATAACTAACCGAGTGTCGTGAGTACACCGATGACAACCATTCCGATCTGATCCTTAGCTCTAGAGCACGCACGGAGGCCAAGGCGGTATTTCAGAACACGCCCCAGTCCTGTTGCCCTCTGCTCTCAATGTTCTACCAGCACTGAATGTTCATTTCCAGGTGACAGGGCAGACGATGCTGGTTTTCCTCAGGGATCAACAGCCAAGGCTTGGAGCAGTTTATGGAGCATGCTGTGATTATTTACAGGCCACGCGCATTCTAGATCCATCTGAGTGACAAGAGAAGCGTATTTTGTCCTCAGCTCAACTCTGATGCAATTCGTCTGTCACCTCGGATGCTTGTCACCTTGCTTTGCCTTTGGTCCCGTGATCGTGTTGAGCTGCACTGCGCTGCGTCTCTCAAAGCTTATAATTTGCCAAGAAAAGATGAAGAATGGGACCAGGTTTGGTCTTTAGCTTTAAAACTTTCGAAAGCTGTAAGACGGAAACTATAAATGAGTAGCTACCCCCCTTATCATCTCTCATAAACCCTCTATCTTCTGACCCCCAAGATTTAGTCAAGCACTAATTTTGCATGCATGTCACACTCCCAAAAGGCAATTAAATGACTAATGGGCGAAGACATTAATTCCTGTGCTCATTGGACTCAGAGCCCAATCTGACATATCTGTGAAAAGTGCCTTGTGTTAGCGATGGCCATAAAAACAATAGCCTTGAGGTGAAGACTGAAGGTTGTTAGAATTGATGGATGTTGAAGGGGCAAGTATAGTGTTAAGGTTTAAGACACACACAATCCCTGATGGAAAATGATAAACCATACACAACTAAAGGGATTGTCCAGAGCTCATCGATTGCCTTTTCACCCAGCTTGAACTTCCATATTTTGTATTGTACTGCTACAACACAAGAGAAATAAATGAGATTTCAACTTTAACTTCTGGGGAGATGTTTTACCAGATTTTGGACTGTGCTTGTGGACATTTGTGTTGATTAGCCACAAGGATATTAGTAAAGTCAGGTTCTGATGTGGGTAAGTTAAGGAGGCCTGGGGTGCAGTCAGTGTTCCAGTTCATCCCAAATATCTCCGGTAGAGTTGAGATCAGTGCTCTACAGCAGGCTACTCAGGATCTTCTTCTATTTGATGACTGCAATCAATCGTGGTTTGTTGGCTGCGGTGACATTTGTGCTGACAGCTTACCCGCACGCTCAGGCTTGTTTTCGGCTTGCGCGTACACGTTACCCCCGTAGCTGACATTTGCACTCTTACGCATTTTGTTATGTCATTGCATTGGCTAATTAATAAATGTTTTCCTTAACAAGCCCTGATGTGCACCACAACATTATCTCATAAGCGACCGCTATGTAAATTACAACCACATCTTTTTGTCTTGCTACTTAATATCACACCGCAAAGATCAATACGACCTCTGAGGTCTGTGCTATAATGAAACAGTCGAATTTAATTTGAGGTTAAATGTCAATATTTTATGGATCAATATGGTTTTTCTTTAATTTTATTTCTTGTATGCAAAAAGGTATTTGGACACCTGACCTTTCTAGCCATATGTTCTTCTCCAAACTGTTACCACAAAGCCAGGGACACACAATTAGATATCTATGGATGAAGTAACATTCAATTTGCCCTTCACTTAAATTACAAGACTTAAACCTGTTCCAGCAAGAAATCGTCCTGTGCACAAAGCCAGATCAATGAAGATATAGTTTACACGGGTTTGATGCGGATCTTGGGTGGCCTGCTGTAAAGCTCTAACTTTAACCCTCTTGAAAACCTTTGGGATGAATTGGAACGCTGACTGCGTCTAGGTTTCCTCACTCTGCAGCAGTACTTGACTTTCTACTACATGCTACAAAATCTAGTGGGACATCTTCCAAGAAGTATGAGAAGATAACAGCAAATGGGGCCTAAATATGAAACTGGATGTTCAAAAAGCACATAACAATGTGATGGTCAAACTTTTTGATGTATTACTGGCATAACAAATTCTAATATGAGAAAATGTATTTACTATATATTTTGTTTTAAATTCATTCATACATTAAATTGGCAGTTTGTTTCAAGTATTAAAAGTATTACACATAGTAATATAATAAATATAAAAATATATATATAATGAATCTCTTTTTTTTACTTCCTGGTGTGCAGAAAATAATTAATACAAAGAAAAAAAATCACACTTTCTCCTTCATCTCATAAGCAACTTTGGGGCAAAACACCTTACATACCGTATTTTCCGGACTATAAGCCGCTACTTTTTTCCCACTCTTTGAACCCCACGGCTTAAACAAGGAAGCGGCTAATTTATGGATTTTTCCTCGCTTTTTCCCGGTTTCACAAACTTCAAGCCAAAAAACTGAGCCCTATAACATTAGACCAATTCAATTGCCGAACTGGTTAAAGTAAAACCAATGAAATTCTTTATATTAAATCAGATGGATGATGTTCCTCTGACGTTTGACCTGCCGCTCACTCGGACTGTCTACAGGAAATGCGAATCATTCGTCACGCTGAAAACAACTGGGCATGAAAAAACACTTCACCTGTGTTCTGAGCTGCACGGCATCGGGAGAAAAGCTTCACCAATGGTGATTTTTAAACGCACGACGAAGCCAAAAGAAAAACTCCAGATAGAAATAGTTGTGAAAGGAAGGAGGACGACAGTGGACAATAACTTTCTTGGCAGGCTACTGTTTAGATACAAGCCGTGTAACAGACACTGTCTTCCATTAAAGCCTGTGTAATGTTTATTAGTTTCAATGTAGGAACCTGCGGCTTATAGACAGGCGTATTTATGTTCAAAATAAAAATCTTTGTAAAATTCAGTGGGTGCGGCCTATATTTGGGGGCGCTTAATAGTCCGGAAATTACGGTAAGTATATTTGTAAATAAAATGTTTAAAAATCCCTTTACAAAATGTTCCACATCCCAACGAAACACCAGTTTGCTTGACAAAATATAGTTTGAAAGGTCACAACAAAAATACAAATTAAACTTTTATTTTATGAATATTACATCAGTAGCATTTCTAGCACATACACACGTTAGCACAAACACTAAAGGGTCTATTTTGCGTTATGGTTTTAATATGTTTTTCTGTGTATGTCTTTGTCACTGTCATGAAATTAAGGCCTGAATATCTGCCTCATCGTGGTGCACGGAAGTCAGCAATGGCACAGAATTGTGCGGTACATCGAGAAGAGGTTGAAGGTCAGAAATGCATTTTGAAAGTCAAATTTGCCGTTTCATCCTATTGTGCACCCGTGGCAGTGTCTCGTCCAGGAATTAGAAATGCACACATACTCACACATGCACACATCCAAAAGGACTGGAGGCATGTTCTTCCAGGATGTCACTGACCTCATGTGCACTTGCTGAGCCAAAAAGGAACCCTCTGAGGACTTTGCTGAGTAAATCAGCAGTATGTTAGACTGTTGTACTTGCACTTATACTCTGCATACACAGCCAGTCCTTTGTGTCCGATCAAAGAATCCACTCTTCTACTAAAGATAGCGTTTGGGTAAATGCTGGCTGTCGTTATTGTAACATCAGCATGTATGGAATAATCAGAGTAAAAGAAAAATGAAGGATCCAGTAAATTCTGAATTTCTTTATACAACTTTAACTGTAAAGCTGCTTTAAGACAATGATCATTGTCATGTTCTTTTAGCTGATCTCGTTAGGGGTCTCTACAGTGGATCATCCATCTCCATGCCAACCTGTCCTCTCCATGTGCCTCTTTCAACCAACCACCTGCATGTCCACATACATAAACCTCCTCTATGGCCTTTCTCTTTACCTCCTGCCAGGCTTCCCCATCATCAGCCTTCTTCTACTGATATATCCCATATCCCTCCTCTGCACATGACCAAACCATCTCAATCTCACCTCGTCTTTAAAACATCCTACCTGCTCGGTCCCTCTAATAAATTTGATTTGTATTTTAGAAAATAAAACCTCACAAATCATCAGTTTTTTCTTTTTACTTACTTGGTATTGAGGACTAGTGCATCTATGAACCTACATTCAATATGATCAAATACTCAAGTACTGTTCAAAGACTTTTACTCATGTTATATTAGAATTGGTGACTTGTAATGAAGTAGGTTTCGCAGTAAGGTATCTTTAGTTTTACTCGAGTATGATTTTTAGGTCATTTTTACACCTCAGATTTACATACGTGAAGACCACTGAACTAATTATGTGAATAATGTTATTCTAATAAATGTGAATACTTCTGCACTGACAACGTTTCTATTGTTTTACTTTATTTAGCAAATGTTAGGCTCTCATACACCTACACACATATTTTAATATTAGGGTCTTTTTTTATGTGCATTTATGGCTCAATAATCCCAGTTAAATTCATTTGTGAATACGTATCCAAGCCACTGGAACAAATAGATTGATTCGATCCAACATGAGCAAGCAAGAGACGGCATAACGACAGCAACGAGACACAAAAGAGAAAACCTGTCCACGTAGGCACGTGTGCATAATAAATGATGCTGCGTTACAAACCTATTGATCAGTTATTAACTTATAACATGCTCGGACATCCTGATGAGTCACTGGATTTGCAGGAGGCCATGATGACCCAGATGGCGAAAGTGGATTTCTAAAAAAGGACTCTAATTTGTCAAACTGAGTTACCACTAAAGCCCACGCATGTAAGTTAGAAGTGACTTGCGGATGGAGCTCTGCTTTTAAATAAAGCATCTCTCCTTTGCACACAGCCATGTTGAGAATGCATCTCCATCTCTACCACCCTTTTTTTTTTTGCTTTGCTTTACCACTAATTAATGCTTCAGGCTGAGAAAAACAAAATGTGTCTCGGTGTGACACTCCGGCGTGCGGTCTCGAGTTGTTAAAGGTGCACCTGCAGGAAATTTCACACTATGAGATGATTTAGTCAAACTGGGCATGCAGGGGACAGCCAGACACCTGGGAGAGAGTGAAGCCAGGGGGGAAAAAAAAGAATGTACGAACGAACAGTGTAGGAAGTGAACAGAGTTGCGATTGTAACAAAAATAAGATTTTTTTCGTTGTTGTTAAAATAGGACAAACCTAGGAAATACTGTAGTATCAAAATTAAATAAAAAATGTAGTTTTTTTTATTTTTAATACTCAGTAAAAGTAGAAAGTATCCAACAATTACTTAAATACAGTAACAAAGTACATTTATTCAAATATTTTACACCACTGACAATAAGTCTCTCTCTCTCTCTCTCTCTCTCTCTCTCTCTCTCTCTCTCTCTCTCTATATATATATATATATATATATATATATATATATATATATATATATATATATATATATATATATATATAGTACAGACCAAAAGTTTGGACACACCTTCTCATTCAAAGAGTTTTCTTTATTTTCATGACTATGAAAATTGTAGATTCACACTGAAGGCATCAAAACTATGAATGAACACATGTGGAATTATATATGGAATTATATACATAACAAAAAAGTGTGAAACAACTGAAAAATGTCATATTCTAGGTTCTTCAAAGTAGCCACCTTTTGCTTTGATTACTGCTTTGCACACTCTTGGCATTCTCTTGATGAGCTTCAAGAGGTAGTCACCTGAAATGGTCTTCCAACAGTCTTGAAGGAGTTCCCCGAGAGATGCTTGGCACTTGTTGGCCCTTTTGCCTTCACTCTGCGGTCCAGCTCACCCCTAAACCATCTCGATTGGGTTCAGGTCCGGTGACTGTGGAGGCCAGGTCATCTGGCGCAGCACCCCATCACTCTCCTTCTTGGTCAAATAGCCCTTGATGCCTTCAGTGTGACTCTACAATTTTCATAGTCATGAAAATAAAGAAAACTCTTTGAATGAGAAGGTGTGTCCAAACTTTTGGTCTGTACTGTATATATATATATTTAAACCATATTCTTGCACTAAAGTTAAATAAATCTGCATCTCACCCATCTCCACAATATAAGATCCATCCCCTTCCTCCTTAACCCCACCCCCTTCCAAACATCAACCTTGACAGCTTTCTGACTGCGACACATTATGCAGATTATACAAGTTATAAAGTAAAGGATTATCGTCTCTGCTATTATCATATGAATGCAATATCATGTGATATAATATCACTCCATCTGAACTTCTACATTTGCATTTAAATTTTTTTCAAAATCAATACCACTGATTATACATGATTATACATACTACAGTATAACGGTTGTGTAACGCATGCGCTACGCAAATCAGTCATGTATCAAGTTCAACTGTGGCTCATTTAATCACTGAAGTGTACCTAGCTGTGTAGCACAGGATGAATACGTTCAGAGGGAATTTGTGTCTAACTATATACATTTTAATGCCACAGTTTAATGACTAACACAGTATCTATACTTTTGATATTTTTTAGTACATACATATTTAAAAAAAAAATACACAACACACAACATTTTTAAGTGCAGAACTTTTAAAGGGAAACGAGGAGAAAATTATATTAAAGGATCGAATTAAATGATGTTGAAAATGTAAATGATTTAAATGTGTTTGAGTACAATTTAAAGAGTTTTACCTTAAAATTACTCCTGTTTATTGATTTTATCTGCATTTAATGTTTTTTTACACACACAAATACTCAATATAATAAACGGCAATAGAAGACAAGATATTACTTTATTACTTTGGATGAAGTCGTCTTTAACTGAAGACCACTGTGTGATTTCACGTCAACATCCTAAAGATCCATAGAGTTACTGAGCAACTTCATCTTCATCTCGGTGGCACCGGGATGAGGATGGGCTCCATTTTGTTTGTGGTTCCTTTCAAGGTTTCTTTCTAATGCCATCTCAGGAGTTATGCCACAGTCGCTACTGGCTCACTTATTAGGGAACAATTAAATTATATGGAACAAACTTATAGGCACTTAACTTATACATTCTTTTATACCACTTTATCTCTGTAAAGCTGCTTTGACCATTGACTGTGTCTATCGCTAAAAGCACTCAACAAAAATGTATTAAACTGAATAAGTATCAGTGTCAGTATTAAACATCATCACTCTTGACTCAACTGGTCACTGTTCATCTTCTACTGAAATAATCATTGATTAATCACTGATTTATTCAGTCAACTTTGTTGTGTAGGTGAAATTTACCATTTTCGAAAATGGTAACATTGTTCGGTTGCCATTTCCAGACTGGACACGCCTAGTTTGTCATGTTTTAAAAAAAAAAGAATTGGACAATGAATGACTGAAAGAAAGCAAATTTGACATTTTTGGCTTTGGTCGTATTGTATAAAAACAGTGTGTAAAGCTGTTACTTAAGCTAATGAGGGATTTTTCAATGCTAATAAACTATATCATCTGTACATTTATATATTTGTTTGAAATCTTCATTCTGTTAATGACCCATTTTGTTACATATAAACAAAAGGAACATAGACATGTCTTCTAAAAACGATAAAAAAGTTGTGTAAATGCGGAACCAAGCTGCAGTTTGACATTATAATAATCTAGAAAGTATTTTTGGTAAACATATTAAAATGCAAATTCCTCTATCTGGCCCGTATTAATGCTCACATCATCAGTTCTTACATTATTGCTGGCTTATACAGTTTATATTTAAAGAAATTACATTATCATTAATATGACATAAGACCACAAGCGTACCATAGTGGTGTCATATCATCTCACTAGACTGAGCTCATGGTTTGATTGACAGGCAGAGGTGACGGCCTGAAGGATCCCTAAAGTGGCGTTTCTATTAGGGTGTCATAGGCCGTTGGCATTCAGAGGGAGCAGGAGGGGAGTTAGATCGAGGTAGAACTTCAACGAGGTGTGGCAGCATGAGGCAATAGCGGCTGCGAGTCGTGCAATCTCCAAGCTGCTGTTTGTAACATCTAATCCATCATGTAAAATAATAATGCAGTGCTAAAAGGATTCGGCTTTTTGCATAATTCATACAGGATGGAAGCATTTAACAACTGCTGAACTGTCTCAGTCTTGAAAAAGTGTGTGTTTTAGCCCTTAAAAACATCGTTTTAGCCCTGATCACCCGTAACACAAATGTAAAGCTAAGAATCATGAAAAAAAAGGAAATATATATATATATATTTTTTTTTTTTTTTTTTTTTTGTAAAGAATTTAAATATAAGTATTAATGTTAATGGATGAAGGAATTAAATAATATATGCTTACAGATGTTAAAAAATGTATTTTTAGTATGAATTAAAATATTACATACTTTATGTTTGTAAAAGTAATATTATTTTTATATCAATCACAAATATACACACACACATATATATATATATATACACTGTAAATGTGGAATGGGATGTTCACCTATAAATCTTATGTCTATATAGTGTATCTGTTTAAAAAATCTGTTTAATATCCTTAATATCTTAATGATTTTTCCCCCCCAAAATCTTTTTATTTCGTATTTTCGTATCCCATCACCCATAATAGTTATTTATTACCTTCCCCACATAATTACCGAGTTAAAACCTAGAACCCAGGAGCCTGGAGACACTTTTTTTTATTATTATTATATCACCAATGCTACAGTATAATTGAAGCTCTGAATAGTAAAAAAATGACAAATCCAATATTGCACAAGTAATAATAAGTGCTCGAGTAAATAGCGAACACAACGCGTTTTAGATTTAAGCACTGCAGTAAAGGCCAGCATGACAGCCGGCCTTCTCTTTTCTTGGTGTAGCATTAACCCCTTCAGCAGTCGACTGTAAAATACTCAAGGCCACCTCGGATAAAAGTATTTGAGCAACAGCATCCTTTGGAGAGCAGAGTGATCACTAGCTCTGAGCCTGTAGTGAGGGTTGTGAGTTTCTGAATCATGTGCTTGAAAGCTTTATTCTTCTTTATTTTGCGATATAGAAGAATAGAAAAAGATCTAGTAGTTAGATAGTAGCTAGATAGTTAAAACAAAAGCATGATTGCGCTGATGGGATCATGTCTGTACATGGAGCTAGTAGATAAAACATGGATTGAAATAGTGGATTTTGTTTTATAATAGAAAACAACACAGTGGAAGTACTTTATAAGAAATCTGTCAAGAGTGTTTTCTGCTTTGGGAAGACTGGCAGACATCTTGAAATTCATGGAAGCTGGATTTCAGACGTTTCGGCTCTCCAAGGCGAAGCTGATTCACGCTAACTGACAGAACAGCGTCAGGGGTAGTGGCTAACAGATTTCTGAATAGTCAAAAACAAAACGACAGGCACGTCACGACAGCTTGATCACACCACACATCAGCACGTCAAGACGTTGAATGCTGCTTTATGACACACTGATGGGTAAATAAGTGATCTTCCTGGGGTGTATTAGGGGGGGGTGTATGTGTTTTGTGGGGCACATTGAAGAGACAATTGAATTTCCAGGCAAGAATCTGAGCTTTATTGCCTACCTGCCTGTCTAGTGTGGCTGAAATAAATAAATTAAAATCTCTAAATTGGTTACAAAGGTAGTGATTATCGTTTAGATCTCACACGTGTGATTCACACTGCCTTTCCAGCAAGTAATCGCGGTGCTCTGATTTAACAGCGCACTGCTGCTATCATTTAAATAGACTGACTGTGTCCCAGTTTGTAGTGTGGGTCTCTCTGTGTGTGTGTGTGTGTGTGTGTGTGTGTGTGTGTGTGTGTGTGTGTGTGTGTGTGCATGCACAAGCTGATGAGAGCTGTGTGAAGGTGTTGATTAATGTTCTTATTCTAATGCATTATCGTTTCTATAGTAACACTTTATACAAGGACTCTTACGGCATAAGGAACATTTTTGCAAACGTTTTTTTCAAAGGAGTCTCCAGGGTCAACACTTTGTAACAATCAGTGAAGATTTTTCTTTGGTGGTTTACATTTTTCCTTACTTTTGTAATTATCATAATGACAGAAGACTTCCTTAGTGGTTTCCTAGTAGAAACCCTCAGTTTTTTTTTATTAGCTAAAAAAAAGACACTGATGAAAAAAAGACATGACTTTTTTTTAGATCGAATGTTGCATGATACATTTTTAATTGATTGGCATTGATACCGGATGATGGTTTGCGAGGCTTTATCACATTTATCACATTATCATAAAATCATTATGAACAAAATCATAATCTATATATGATTATACATTTACATATACATTTAAATAAATGCCTTATATACCTACGTTCAGCACGACAATGCCCCTTCGCACAAAGCCAAGGTTTATTTTTCTATGTTTTTGTTATTTTAAAGCCCAGTTTTAACTCATGTCTTTCTCCTTTTTATCAGCAAATTTTGTTTCGCTAAATAATATACTGTAATTTGTTGAATTATTAACTCTTGTAAGCAATGTTCTTACTTTGTTTTTTCCTGACATACTGCATTTATAATTTTCATATATGGATACTTATCTGCTTAATAATTGGATTATTTATTTTATCAAGGGTACTTTGATTGATTTTTAATCCTTCTACTTTCACAAAAACACCCTCAAGCCACAGTCACACTACGCTTTTCTGCTTAAATAATAAATAGTGGAGCGTGGAAACACAATGGTAGTGCGAAGAACATTTACACTTCACTGTACAACAAAGTTATATAAAGCTATATTTTTTTGACCTGTCTGACCTGTCAATTCATATCACGTGAAAACATGTGAGTGATAGAAAATCGATATGTCATGGCATAAAAGCTGTCTGGTTTGCGGTGTCACTGCAAACACGAACCAATTGTATATTTTAACATTGTCATATTTTGTTACTTCAAGTCTCTGATTTTTCGCCTGTCGAATGTCTAGTGTGTATGCAGCCTTATGTGATTTTCTTCCTGTTCCTCTAGAGCTCCTTAAAGTCTTTAGTTGTCCCTCTGGGGAACACTGTTGCTGAATGAGCAACAATATCCACAAGCAGACTCTAAAATTGAGTTCAACATCTCCCCAAAACAATGGAGGTTATTAACAAATGGGGATGAATTACTGAATGGTCAAAAAGCACCTACAAATCTTATGAAACTTTTGTCCACATAGTGAGATATAAGGACACTTGATATGAGATGCTCCGACTGCGTGTTTCAGTGGAAATACTTGTAAGCATGGTGTGCATTTCAGAATTTTCCCATGAGCCAATGTTAGAGTCTCTACCACAACATATTAACAATAAGTCCATGTCAGTGCAATTCATGATGTACTCTTTTTCATTTTTTTGTTCTAGGATGCAGGTACTTATTCCATAAATCATTGAAAAACGTTTTATCATATAAACTCATATAATATATATAACGATCAGACATAACATTAGGACCACCTGCCTGGTATGAACTTTTTTTAGTAATTTGAGCTACAGGAGCTCGTCCGTTGGATCGGATCACACAGACCAGCCTTTGATGCCCACCTGCATCAATTAATATTTGCTGCCCATGAACCTGTCGCTGGTTACTTATGATAAATACTGACCACTGCAGCCCAGAAGCACCCCACAAGAGCTGCTGTTTTGGAGATGCCTTGACAAAGTTGTCTAGCTATCACAATTTGGTCCTTGTAAAACTCGCTGGAATCTTTATGCTTGCTCATTTTTCCCTCCTTCCAACACGTCAACTTTGAGGACAAAATATTTACTTGCTGCCTAATAAGTCCCACGTGATGAAGAGATAGTATGTGTGTGTGTATATACCGTATATATATATATATACTAATATATACCAGGACCATATAGGGACAATGGAGGACAATCCAGGAATGATTAGTACAGATTTGTTTGTTATTTTTTTTGACGGCTCCACACGCTCAGCCGGTCAGGCATTCTGCTACAGCATCGTGCCACTGGACTTGTTTTCATTGGCTATATTTAGAGTGGCCTGCTCCTCTGCAGATAGAATACTAATGAGTGCTGTGTGAAGCCAGAGCCAGAGTGGATAGCAAGTGGCAGACTCATCTTTCTGCACCGTTAAGCTCATGCATACACACACACACACACACACACACACACACACACACACACACACACACACACACACACACACACACACATATAACTTGAGTGCACTATAATCTCCCAGCCCAATAATGTTCACTTCCCATAATAAATTCTCCAATATGGTTGGGAGAATGAAACAGGGGCTCTAGTGGGGTTTCCATCCACCTGTCTCGTTGCAAATTTTGCCCCGAGTGGAGGAGGGAATGCCTGGAAAAGGAACGCCTGAGAAAAGGGATAAACATTGCAAAAACGGTTATGCACTCGGCTGACTTGGGATATCGATCAACCCTTATAGAGACGACACTATAAACGGTGATGAACACCTATTTTCAAAAACGCAGTGAGCCAGACGAAATGTTTTCCGCGCATGTTAAATGCATTCTCTCTGGGCTCTCCATGGATACGGCTAACATCAGGTACTAATTTGCTCAACTGCAAACGGTGTGTAGGAAGCTTTAGATGTAAGCACAGGAAATGGTAGCAGTCAGTGAATCAGAGGAAATTTAGTTGTTAACTTAATTAACTGCTAGGAACGTAGTGCTACTGGGTATGGCACAGTACACCACCTTGAGATATAATGTAATAGTGTATGTGATGTTTAATATAAAATGAATTATGATTAAACATAACAATATAGTAAAATAAATGAATACTATTTACAGAATTAAAGCATACTTGCTATGAGGGATCTGAGTAGACTGGAAAATATATTGCTCTTAAAACTAAAGTCACACAACAACAATCAATATTGTATAAATTAAAGCATCAGGAAAGTGGTTTAAATGAGGGCTCGGGTCAACCAGGATAAATTACTGCGCCTGTCTTCAATAACATTAGCTAGCATTCACTAATATAAACATCAAGTCCTGACAAAAAGCCATTCAGGTTTTGACAACTCCCTAGTCTATATAATCTTTTTAGTTCTATAGACCGTTCCTAAAACCTGACCTCACCCAAGAATGTTGATTAACATGACATCATGATATATCAATCAATATACAACCACTGTGGCACACTACGTAATGTCAGTAAAAATAGTATGCAGTAATTTATTTTTATTTACACTAAAACATATCAAATATTTAAACTGAAAAATGAACTATTTTAATGAAAAATATATATCATTTTGAGTTTGATAACTGCAACATGTCTCAATAAAAGTCTGGAAAAACTAAGTGTTATTAAAATAAACAGTTGGAGAAAGATTTTGCAACTAATGAGGTTAATTGGCAGCAGGTCAGTAAGATGATTAGGTATAAATAGTGTATCTCAGCGATGCAGAGTTTCTCAGAAGTAAAGATGGGCAGAGCTTCACCAATCTATGAAAGACTGTGTCTACAAATTGTGGAACAATTTTAGAATAATGTCTCTCAACATAAAATTGCAAAACAGGTAAATATATTATTATTTACAGTACATAATATCATCAAAAATCTTAATGAATCTGGAGACATTTTTGTGCACTAGGAATATGGGTGAAAATCAATATTGGGTGCTTGTGATCTTCTGGCCTTCAGGTGGCACTGCATTTAAAACAGTCATGATTCTGTAATAGAAATCACTGCATGGGCTGATTATCACCTCTAGAAATCATTAGCTGTGAACACAGTTTTCAACAAATACAGTAACATCTTTATCGTGCAAAAAAAGAAGGTATGCGTGAACATGATCCAGAGACACCGCCATCCATTTTTTTATTTATTTTTTTTATTTTTTTTACAATTTCCACTTTACTTTAGTACATTTTAAATGAGCTTTGGCCTATAAAGGATAGGGGCGTTTCTGGATGTCTATTTAAACTGAAAAGTTAGTAAAAGTAAGACGATGATACTTAAACCATGATAAAATGCCAACTAAAGATGAACATGTGGATGAATGAACATTTCAAAAACAACGATTCTTCAAAGGTTCCTTTAACAGTTCTTTGACTAGTGCCCTTTGTAAGATTGTATTCAAATCCCTTATTCTCAACTCACATCCAGCAGCTCCATGACTAGTATGAAGGAGGTCAAGGAAAGTCAAGATCAAGTCAAAATGAAATCGAGACTGAGTTCATCAGAGCCTTTATTTCAATATTATACCAGAAGATATTTGCTCAGTTTTGTTAGAAATCTGTCGAATCATAGAACATACAGTATGTACACTCTATAGTCAAAGGTTTTTGACGTGTTCTTTGAGCATGTCTATACAGATTTAGTCCCTATTTGCTGTTATAATAAGCACCACTCCTCTGGGAAGATGTTCCACTAGATTTTGGAGTGTGGCTGAGAAGTTTTGATTATTAAGACACAAGGGATTTATTGAGATTAAGCACTGCTATTGAGTGAGGTCTGGGGTTCAATCTGCATTCTAGTTCACCCAATTGGAGCACTGAGGTCAAGGCTTTGTGCAACACACATGAGTTTGCTTTACAGTTACACTGTCATGCTGGAACATTATTTTTGCTTCCTTAGTTGCAAACCAGTGATGTGAAATTGTGCTGTTAAAGCATAGAAAGACACCCACAGTTGTGTGCTTCTAACTTCGTTGCAACATTTTTAGGAAAGAAAGCACATAGTGTGGATACAGAACTATATTTGGATATAAAGCTGTGTCATGTGGAAGGCTGGTTCAGTGTATTTATCTTTTCTTCAGATAGCACAACTTCTCACAAGGTTTACACTTTCAGCCTACCTCAGCTGTTCATTTCCAAAGTCTGGTTTATCTCTCGTCTCCCCAACTATCTCTCTCTCTCTCTCTCTCTCTCTCTCTCTCTCTCTCTCTCTCTCTCTCTCTCTCTCTCTCTCTCTCTTTCTCTCTCTCTCAGACAAAAGAAAACAGCAGATACCAAAAACTAGCATTCAGATGAAGATATCAATGCACCTGCATGACTGATGCTGTGTCCAGGCATGCTTCAGCATAAAGATATATAGAAATATAGGAAAGATTGTGTTGATGTTGGTGGTATATATTATATAATATATAATATATATTTATAACAGTCTAAATTAACCTGTTCATTATATGGTGAATGTGCTATACAAACCATAGAATTAAAAGTAATTGTGGGAGATTTCTGTGAGGAAAAAGTTTCAGTATTTTCTTATACAAGTCTCTAATGGATGTATTTGTAACACCCAAATGACACTGCATGCTCCTGACAGGGTTTTTCCTCTCTCTCTAACTCTCTCTGGGTTTCTCAGTGAGTTAATAACTATTCACAGCTGCTATAACATACATCAGGTACTTGTTTCAAAGACATAACATTAACCATAACTCTAAATGGATCAAATATTTGATTTGGTGTCTAATAAGAATTCAAATAAAAACACAAACAGTGTGTTTTTGTTGGTGGTATAAGATATGAGGAATAATACACTTCAGGATTTTCCTTATATCTTTAAATTATGTCATGAACTGCTTGGGGATTCTCATAGTAAGAACTTCATTGAATAGGTTAACTGATTGTTTCCTGTACATATAACTATAAACTTATTTATCATAAAAGTAGTAATAATAGTAGTAGTAGTATCTGATATCAGCCCACCCTACCTTTGTTTCTTATGTGAAGCATGTACCACAGTGTATCCACAGTGTAAGGGCTGGTGTAGGAGTAGAAAATATGGGAGTGTGACTCAGGGGTGGCTTCTGCATAGTTGGAATTAGACAAATATAGCCCAACATTTCCTGTATGAGACTATAAATGCCTGTCTTTTGTAGTCATTTTGAATAATTCAGCCTGAAATTCACTTTAATTCACAAAAATCGATGTTAGTATAGCATTACATCAACAATATAGCATTTTTCACCTAAATTAAATAGTATAAATTCTTAATGAAATAATTTTAAATAATCTTAATTAATATAATCACCACCGGTTATAGAATATTATTCATTGGCTTCTTGTGCATAAGAAAACCTTCAGGCTCCTAAAGTTAACTATGCAATCTGCGTAAAACTTTGGACAGATAACCATCATAGCCATTTGTGATTGTTGAACATTTCTTTCCAGATTTAGTGTGTTGGAGTGTGTCTGAGGGAATTTGTGTTCATTCAACCACAAGAGATTTATTGAGATCAGTCACTGATATTGAGTGAGAAGGTTTGGGTTTAATTTGCATTCCAGTTAGTCCCACTGTAGCGTAGCATTGAGGTCAAGGCTTTGTGCAAGACAGTCAAATTTGGATACCTAGCTCCTGCTTTGTGCACAGGAATATTGTCATGCTGGAACAGGTTGTGCTCCATTAGTTATAAACTATATATAGATACAAAGGGTATTAAATCAAACCAAGACTGCACTTATTTAACATAGTACATTGCTAAATTTTTGACACAGATCACATAATTTAACTAATTCCTGGAAAGATTTAGCATATAAAAATTTCAAGACTTGTGGTAGCTCAGTGGTTAAGGCATTGGGCTTTGGATCAGAAGATCACAGGTTCAAATCCCACCACTGCTGGGCCCTTGAGCAAAGCCCTAAAAAAAAAAACCATCCCCTGCTCAGATGTAAGTTGCTCTGGATAAGGGTGTCTGCCAAATGGCGTAAATGTGAGATGAGCATGACCGGGATCGTCATTTTTGACGTACTGTGCTTGAAATCTTCTGTAGATATCTGCAGGTTTTACACCTTTGTTCACAAGAATCTTCACCACCAAACACTGTTATCTGGCATCTTGATTTACAGTTTTTGGACAGTCTTCTCGACATGTGCGCCACCTGTCTGTAATAGGACACAATAGCCACTTACTACTGCATGTAGTACCGCCACACTAACACCCATATATATATATATATATATATATATATATATATATATATATATATATATATATATATATATATATATAATAGACATCTATATAAATAGCTAAAATTGTGTGAAGCCCAGATTGATCGTCTACAGTAAAATTTAAACTCAACCCCAGTGATTAATGCACTTAGATTAAGAATTCTGATAAGAATTCAGGCCAACTCATGTGTAAAGTCTAAAATAGTCAAGATTAGCCTGGGGTTCAAGTTAGTTCTGTAGTTACCATTTTTCATATAAAAAAAATACAAATCAAGTAAAATCATATACATGGATTATTCAAAGTGCCCACAAATCATTTAGGCAGCACTGGTTTTAGTTTCAGAGACAGTGTTCGGCAACTTCAGTGCTCCGGGATACAGATCAAACTGGTTTGCACAAAAAAAGAGGGTTGGTCAAAGACAAATCGAAATCAAAGGGTGAGAAAAGAGAAAGGGATAAAAAATAGGCAGAGGTGGTAAAAAAAATCAAAGACGAGGCGAAGAAAGTTGAAGGATATTGAAGGATGACCAGGATAAAGAGAAATCCAGATATAACCCTGGCATGAGAGCCAGCAGAAAGAACAATGAATTCGAAAACAGAGTGGAGAAAGAGCGAGATTCAGATGAGTCGGGGGGAGTGATTCAGGGAATAAAGATGAGAAAAGGGAGTGTCCAGGTGCTTCATCATCTTGAGCGACAAGTACGGCGGTCATGCAACGTATGGCGGCGTTTTCCTGTGTTTAAGTGTGTGTGTGTGTGTGTGTGTGTGTGAGTGTGTTGTGTTTGTGCATGTATGTGCACATTGGAGTAACATCATCAGCGGTCAACTCGCCGTCTGGTCAAGACCTATTCATTCTCCAACATCTGGCCTGCATCCAGGTTCCAGCTCCAGTACTGTCCCTGCTCCCTCCTCTACATGTTCCTGTGTTGTGTTATGATCATGTGGATGGTGATTAAGAAAAGGTCACTGAAATTCCTCCTCATACCTCCAGCTGAGCACATGCCAGCTTTCATAGCAGCCTGCTTGGCCATATGGATGTTAGCTGGCAGGGATTTACTTACCTCGAACGGAAGCTGCTTTATTCGAAACATCTGGCTTTAATTGTATCGAACTCGGCCGATTGTGACCTTCCCTGTAAGCTACAAAGTCTTGCTAGTGCAAGGAAAGACACGAGCCAACTTGCATCAATTGTCATGATGTCAAGGTTAAAGCAAGGTGCAAGTTTAATTCTTATACACTATAGGGGAAAATGTTTTGTGGACACTACACCATAACATTTACATGTACTATTTCAGCATCCCATTTTACACTTAGTCCCCATTTGCTATTACAATAACCTTCATTCTTCTGGGAAGATGTTACACTAGATTTTGAAATGTTCTAGTGGATATTTGTGCTCATTCAGAATGACAAGGGTGTTAGTAAAGTCAAGGTCTGTTGTAGGGTGAGGAAGCCTGACTCCAATTCATCTCAAAAGTGTTCAATAAGGTTGAGGTCAGAGATCTATAGCAGGCCACTCAAGATCTTCCACTCCAACGCATGTGAGTAAAAAACCCAAAACAGTTGGTTTGTGAGGTTTTATTTCCTAAAACTGTTTATTGCATTAACCATCTGTCAATATCATTCACACACATCCATCCCTTTCTGTGAAATTCGGATATATATATATATATAATGTTTTTCATATAATAATAATTATATTATATTACTTTTAACCTAATTTTCATACTTTTTATTTATGCTATAATTTTAATATACTTAAAAGTTAAAAAATATACATATACATTATTTTATATTTATCTTTATATTCTATATCTATTCTTTAAGTTTACATGTTGGACAGTCGTAAAAAAGCATTCCACTACATGTCGTGCATTATATGAATGTGTATGTGACAAATACAATTTGAATTTGAATTTTTAATCAACACAACAGCCTCTTTAACGTCAGTCGGACGAGTCAGTCAAAAAATATAAGACAAATTAATAAAGCAGTCTTTTAAAAAACTGCAAATAAAATTAGCAAATAAAATTACAGTATTATGTTACAAAGTATAAGAGTCATTAGTATTCCAATTCCAATAAATCATTTTAGATAAAGTCAATATTTACTTTATCTATATTTATAAAAATGAAAAAAGTATCAAATATTTGGAGCTAACTGACTGATTGCTAATTGTAGTTGGTTATTGTTAATGTCAGTTAAAATATAAGTATAAAAGGAATGTATTTAAACAAAATTTTGTAAATGTTGCATATATCTTTAATAATCTGCAAAACTAGAAAGTAGCCAAAGATTTACTTAAGTACAGTAATAAAGTACATTTACTCAAATACTTTACCCCACTGGGTCAAGGTGCATTTTACTTGCGGCCATTGTGAATGATTGTTATTGGTTTTGTTCTGCACACTCAGGTCGATCACCAATACACCCTCGCTCTAAAAAAATACATGAATAATAAAAGATTTAGGTATAGTTTCAATTGTGTGTTTCAATCCAGCTCAAAGTTAAATGTGATATGTTCAATAAACACAATAATCTATGAAATGGATATGTTGATATCTAAGTGAATGAG
The DNA here is from genome assembly GCA_039877035.1 of Silurus lanzhouensis. NCBI lineage: Eukaryota > Metazoa > Chordata > Actinopteri > Siluriformes > Siluridae > Silurus > Silurus lanzhouensis. The sequence continues at coordinate 3,983,424 of JBCEWE010000350.1, read as the reverse complement.
TTGTAAAAGTGCATATTTACTGGGACTACATCCATAAAATCTAACTGAACATTTCATTGAAAATTCACGACATGCCTAATAATCATCACCTCACACATTACAAATCCGAACAAACTCAGTATAAGTTATAAAGGAAAATAAATCTAAATTGTCTGACCAGTCAGCTTTTTGAATTTATCCCCACTGTGAAATAAATCTAAATAATTATAAAAAATAAAAAAATTTAATATATCTGTAATAATTCAAAGGCAAAAATTTTTTCAAAAATATAAACGTTGTAATGAAGCCGTAATGGTTTAGCAGTTTCCTGTCTCTTAAAGCATTCTTGGAAGTCTACAGAGCAGAAAAGCACCTTTTAAAGCATTTACTGCACTGCAGTGTGGAAAATTGTGGAAACACTCCGGGCTACTGGGCAATTTTTCAGTGGTTAGGGTAAGAACCCCGAAGTGTGCTCTAAATGAATAAAAGAAAGGCTCCTTGTCACATGCTATTAATGGATAGCAAAATGGAGTGTTTCAACCTGCAACATTAATACAAGAAAAAAAAAAGGGTGCCTATTAAAGTGAAGCACAAACACAAGCAAGGATTGCATCTTGGTGTGCATCATCAAACCATTTCGCGATGTAATTTATTTAAAATCTAATGTCCGCTCCTACTGAGCACCCTCTTTTCTTCGGAGTTCCTCTTTTCTGGAACATGGAGAATGTAACAACTTTTTGCATAATACAGCACAAGTAATTTCCTAATGCGGCAGCAGATTGGAATATCTGCCGCTCCTCACTCCTGAACACCAAATAATCATCTGGGGATTTATGTTTGGGGGAAGAGGAGGGGGTCTGGAGAGGGCTTGTATTACATTAATTGCACAAACTGGCAATAGGGCAAGGAGAATAACTTACAGAAATGGATTTCACCTCGTTCTCGTGTTATTAAAAAATATACGCCCCAGACTCGAACACATTTCGCTCATCTGTCCTCGTGTGTAATATATTTCGAATTAACATGCGAAAAGGCGGCACTGCGATGCACACTGAGCCTGGATGGGCATGCACAGGAGTGTTTAAATATTACTAGGTGTCCTCCAGGGCAAGGAAATCATTCAGCATGTTTGAGGAATTGCATGACTCAAAGGGACAAAGATAATGGAAAAGCCCATGTGTGCATGTCCTGCTGTTGTACATGTTATTTAGTGGAATTACAGACTGCATTTCAAGAGACTTTACAGCCTGACACACCTCTGAAGGTCGTGGGAAGGTCGGTTTATACAAGCGCCATTTTTCATGTGAGTATGACTGATGACTGGCCATAAACCAAAATACAATATACTTTCTATACTATATATATATATATATATACATGCACATTTGGTGTGTACCAAATGCAATCCTCATTTCACATGTGAAATATAGTTCAAATCTGAGTTCCTCAGGAACATATTAATATAAAGTACAAATATCAAGTTTGTTAAGTCTTGTCAGTGTGGTTACTCGATCCGTAAAAACTCTGCATTTTGTTCTGCGAAATGCACATGCGCAAAATTGCTGCCACTTCCTGCCATCGCCAACGTTTCGCCGGGAGGTGGTGGCTCAGTGGTAGAGGCATTGGACTTTGGATCGAAAGGTCACAGGTTCAAATCCCACCAACACCGAGCTGCCCCTGCTGGGCCCTTGAGCAAGGCCCTTAACCCTCTACTGCTCAGTTGTAAGTCGCTCTGGATAAGGGCGTCTGCCAAATACCGTAAATATCAAATATATAAATATCACGGACAGTCTATAAATAGGGATTGTTTTGTGTTTTTATTTATAGCTAAAATTACTTATTTTAAAAGGAGAAATTCCTGACAATACAAAAATATACAGTATATATATAAAATCATTTAAAGGAAAACCATATACAGATCATCCCCGAGTTACAATGGTTCGACGATGGTTTGTCTTACCATTCCTAATATTTTTTGATCTTACGATGACGATACGACAAAATTGTACAAATTAAAAAAAATTCACGCAACAGCCACAGGCAGCAGCGTACAATGTACGATACATTAGACATGTAGCTGGGATGAGCGTATCTCCTGCCCTGTGAGATGTCCTATTCTTGCTGGCAGTCGACGGAGTAAAGTTGTCATTTTAGTGATAAAAGCGTGTCTTTCAAGCGCCAAGTATGCCTCCTGCTTGTAATGAAAACAAGAAGAGGAAAGCCATCAGTTTAGAGCAGAAAATTTAAATTAAAATCAGCATGAAGCAGGAAAGACTGTCAGGGTCATAGTACTATCTGCAGCCTACGAATTCTTTTGACGTACGATGGCGTCGTCATAACGTATCTCCGTCGTAAGTGGAGGACTTTCTGTATACACTCCACTCCAGGGCAAAAAAATAATTACATAATTAAATAAATAAATAAAGATGTCAAAATATGAACCTTTTAATAGTCTTATCAATAAATCATTGTTTTGGAAATTAAACAAATACACTCCTGAGACCATACAGTATATGGAAGTATAGTAAAAAATCATACGCTTGATACAGGGGTTCAGCAGTGGAACGTGATTAATCATGATTTGACTTGTATTCTCTTGCTTCAGAAAGGTGTTTTTACAGAAGTGGAGGGAAATACACCTGTAACATAGTTAAGCATGGTGGATGAGTTGGCATGGTGTGGAGAGCGTTTTCCACTAGTAAGCTGCTTCAATGTGGAATGTCAATTAAAGATTGAAAATGCAGAAAGCTTGCTTTTCTTATGTTTGTATGAAAAAGGTTTTATATTTCCAAAAAGATCCAATTTACCTCACCTTATTCCCCGAAGTTGGCTTGTGAACATATCAATTTGTCTTCAGAGTCTGGGTTTGACCACTATAATCAATAATCTTTTTTTTTTCTTCTGCACCCAACTAAACCATCATGATGCCTTTCTTCTGGAGTTAGTTCTCTCCACTCATTGCAACTAAGTTAGGGTTCCACATAAACAGCCTAAAGATCCATGAGGTGACAGTTGGGGGTTAACCTCAAGAAAAATCAAGATGTATTTGGACTGTATTTAATATAAGCAGTCTGCTACAATGATTTAGGGCTGCACCCGCCAGCTTAAACACACTGAAGTGTCCATCAGTGAACAGCTAATAGTCTCAACTATAATGAATAAACATTTGGTGCCAACTAGATGAGCACTGGTTCCCTTTTGAGTCTGGTTCCTCGCTCTGGTATCTTCCTTATACCATCTCAGGAAGTTTTTCCACTTTCGCCACTGGCTTTTACCAAGGGGGATAAACATATAGTAAATATGTTACTATGCTTATATGTATGTAGAAATAAAATGCAATAGAATGACATATTTAAATTATATGAAAAACAAACTACTCGTGAACCGTTTTAAGTCTAACAATCTGTCTGAACTGTATGTTCACCCATAAGGCTCATTTTAAATAAGCTAAAGCTAAAAGCTAACTCATACTTATGCAGTTTATCTACATGTTTACTTCTTGCTCATTTCCTGACCAATGATTTGTTGTTACAATCATTAAAAGCACAATATTTTGCCATTTTGGGTCTGTCTTATATTTCTTTTGCCCAGGAGTGTACATCTTGCAGCATTCAAAGAAACCCATTCTTCCAGAATGAGTCTTTTCTCCCGTGGCAGCAGTAATCACAAGGCTTATGAAACACGCTCATACAGGTGCTCGCCTCTCGCAAAAGCTGAGCCAGGAAGAAAGCAGCACTTCCCCAGCAGTGGGTGACTCACACAGGTCTAATTTAGCCTGTATTAACTACACATCCAGCATTTACACAGGGATAAATGTCTCATCCAGAAAGGGAGCCCTTCATCACAACAACAAATAGCAAGTGATACAGAAGCAGGTAAGCTGGGGACTTTCTGTGGATTGTTCCACTGAGATGCCTGTGCGCTTATCGCTCCACAGGTGTTTACAGAGGAGTGGAAGTCTCAATTCTTCATTGGATACATGTAGCGTGTCTCCTGTAATCGAAATACAATTACAATACATTTGTAGCTTATGGTAAAAAATCAGTTGCTGACTAAATTTGAGGTTTCTTTTGGGTCTTTTTTCTTTTAATAACATTAGGGGTCGCCACAGCGGATCATCCGTCTCCATACCACCCTGTCTTCTACATCTGCCTCTTTCAAATGAACTACCTGTATGTCTTCCCTCACCACATCTATAAACCTCCTCTTTGGCCTTCTTCTTCCTTCTCCTTCCTGGCATCTCCATCCTCAGCATTCTCTTACCAATATACCCCATGTCCCTCCTCTACACATGTCCAAACCATCTCAATCAGGCCTCCCTCACCTTGTCTCCTAAACGTCCTAGATGCGCTGTCCCGCTAATTAACTCGTTTCCAATACTGTCCATCCTCGTCACTCCCAACGAAAACCTTGACACCTTTAGCTCTGCTACCTCCAGGTCCACCTCCTGTCTTTTACTCAATGCCACTGTCTCTAAACCATACAACATCTCAGGTCTCACCACAGTCCTATAAACTTTCCCTTTTACTCTTGCAAATACTTTTCTATCACAAATCACTCCTGCTATCACCCTGCCTGCACTCTTTTCTTCACTTCTCTAACACACTCTTCATTACTTTGCACTGTTGACCCCAGGTACCTGAACTCCTCCACCTTCTCCTCCTCTTCTCCCTGCAACTGCACCACTCCACTGCCCTCCCTCTCATTCACACCCATGTACTCTGTTTTACTCCTACTGACTTTCATTCCCCTTCTCTCCAGCACGTATCTCCACCTATCCAGGCTCTCCTCAACCTTTCCTACTCTCCCCACAAATCACAATATCATCCACAAAAATTATAGTCATTGGAAACTCCTCTCTGACCTTGTCTGTTAACCTGTCCATCACCACTGAAAACAGGAAAGGGCTCAGAGTCGATCCTTGATACAATCCCACTTTTTTCTGTTTTTAAAACTGTTTTCTAACTAAAGTTTGAACAAAAAGGTTCCAATAAAAAAATTGACCAGACAATAATAATAACTCTACATCAATCCATAAAAATATATGAAAAATATATGAAATATATGAAAAATATATTAAATAAATCGTAAGGAGAAAAAATTTATTGAATATGTTAGAAAAAAGCAGTACACCAAGACCAGGCAAGGCTGAAGATGATTTCACTAAGCATTTTCTACCTGTGCAAATTGTGATCAGCTGGGTTAGTTCATGTTGATAGTAGGTTAGAAAAAATGCTTACCTACCTCTGAATGCAAGTATCTCATGATGGGAAGAGTCAAAGACCTCTACCAAAACATTTTGAAATTAATGGATGTTTTACTGTATACAACAAATATGATTACTGATGAATTTCTGGAATCTGAAGGTTAGTCAAAAAACTAGGCCAAGATGCAAGAAACATTCAGAAAGAATACCTGAAAGATATTTGTCACAGAGACAGTGCACTCCACCACCATGACCTCTATGTAGGCTTCATGAGTTAAGTCTGGGGTCCCCACATTTTTTTCTTTGAGGGCCACATCATTTTTCTTTCTTTAACGGTGGCCGGGTGGGTCTGTAACAGAAAATGACATAGAGTGACTGCCAGTATTACTGTGGCTATAGTGCTGAGTTCAAGCAACTGGCCTGTTTGCACTATATTTAATATAGGTATGAGACTAGGATTAGTGTTTATGTGTCATATCTCCCAGGAGATGCAGAGGCAAAAACTGCATTTTTGTAGAAACATGTCATTTGGCATGATCTTTTCATATTTGTTTCTGGACTTCCTTGAGAGCTGCCATGGGAACGATTCGCAGTTGTTTGTCCTAAGTGCAAGCCAGGGTCGAACGAAACCACACTGCAATTAAATGAACTGACAGTAGTTTTCATTGATGTGCCTGAGGAACTGGGACTGGACCAGAGCTTGATATAGGGCAATGACATGCTTTCAGTTTTAATATCTGGCAAAAAACAAATCATGGGTCTATCACAATGCCATGAAGTATATGTTTATCTTTTTGTTGTTATTTAAAATTAAACAAGGAGTGGGTGTGGCTTAAACTTATTTTCTTTTTTTTCCCCCTTTCCTTTACATCACTTTCCTTTCCTTTCCTTTCCTTTCCTTTCCTTTCCTTTCCTTTCCTTTCCTTTCCTTTCCTTTCCTTACCTTACATTTCCTTTCCTTTCCTTTCCTTTCCTTTCCTTTCCTTTCCTTACCTTACCTTACCATACCATACCATACCATACCATACCATACCATACCATACCATACCATACCACAACTTACTATCTTAACAAAATGCCAACAAAAATCACTTTTTTTGTGATCTCGACATAAAGAGTTGTTTTCTCGTGATCACAACTTTTTTTTTCAACATAACAATTTTTTTTTCTTATTACACAATTACATTTTCTCATGATCTCAACATAACAGATGTCTTCTCGTTATCCCAACTTAGTTTGCTCATGATCTCAACATAAAAACACATTTTCCTCAGACATAATTTTGTAAATTGTGAATGTTTCTGGTATAGATTATGGAGTGTGCATTCGCATCTGAAATATCTATCATGAAGTTACTAATATATAATGATTCATTTTACTAAGTTATGGACTTTATCTCTGCATTGAGAGAGAGGTCAACCTGACAAAAATAGAGGAAGCCTTTTGTTATGTCTAGATCATGAGAAAATTAAGTGTTGATCACGAGAAAACAAGAAAAAAAGAATTTTTATAATGCATGGCCTCTTAGGACTTTCATAAAATTCTGTTTCTTTTCCAGGTAAAAATGACACCATTTCCCTATTATTAATACATTATCTAGCCATTAACATTACATTTGACTGAAAGGTCTTTATTTTAAAAAGCATAAAAGTATAAAATCATATATATACTTTCTACACATTGTTCTATATAGAGTGTTTAACAGTGCAGGGTACAGTAGCTTCAATTTTCAGAAGGCAGATTTACAGAATTTAATACTATATAATTTCAAAAAAAGATTAAACCATTAACAAGGGAACAATTATGCAGTTATTAAAACGGTAAATTTCACTTTTTAATACAGAGCGATTGTAATTTAGTGTGCTGTACTTGTAGAAGGTGGTACAGTGATGCAGTTTCTAGAATTGTTTCATCACAGCTGCAGGGTAAGCAGTGTTTTGCATCTTTTCCTTGTGTCTATGCATGGTTTCCTTCTGGGATTCCTAGTTTCCTCCTTAGTGTATCATGTAGGTGAATTGGTGATTATAAATTCGCCCTAGGTTGTCTCTGGATTGGTCACTGGTTCATGTTCAAGAGCTTACTGAAGAATCCAAAATGAATTTAGATTCCCAGAAGCTTATTTGGAATAGGTAAGGGATTGACGGCTTCCTTAAATTGGATTTAGTTTAGTTTAGGATGATTTCTGCTACTGAAACAACCTCAATTCCAGAGGTTGTTTCAGCGTCTAGAGCTGGTTAAGATGATGAATTTAGTTTCCATTATATTTAATCAAATTCATTTTTTTGTATAACGCTTTAACAATGGACATATTCTCAAAGCAGCTTTACACAGATAATGTGTTAATAAAGAGTGAATAAGATTTTCTTTATAAGTGTACGGATGTCCCTAATGAGCAAGTCGGTGGCAACTCTGGCAAGAAAAAACTCCCAGAGATAGCATAAGGAAGAAACCTTGAAAGAAATCAGACTCAAGAGGGAATCCATCCTCATCTGTGTGGCAACAAATGTCCATTTATTACAGTTAAACATTGTTGCGGTGTACAGTGATGGTAATCAAATACAACTTGTAGTCTTGAGTCAGTGTAGAAGACTTTCGACATTAAATGCAGTCCAAATCCTCCTCAAAAGCTCCTGTGTTGTGTCGTAATTTCATGGATCCCCAGGCTGATGTGAAACCATGTGAAACCATCCCAGCTGCATAGAGTGGCCTTGAATCAAAGAGAACCTCATCCAGAGGCAGGCCAGACAAAGCGGGCAAATCCAAGAAAAGGGAAAAGACAAACACACTGGTCACTGGTACCTTAGGAGCATGTTTAACTCGACCGAGAGAGAGAGTGAGGGGTGACAGTGAGGCAGAAATATGGGTTATTAAGTGTCCTTATTGCTGTATAAAAGTTAAGGTTGGGACTCTGGCAAAACTCGCTATGCCAGCTTAATTAGAATGGAGAGCCAGAAGGTAACACAGACATAAGGGATCTCTGGGATAAGAGACGGCCCACCACACCTCTGTCAACAAACTTGAGTGAACACATGAGAGTGAGAGGAAGACAGCATATAAATATCCCAGTTCACCAAACACTCTATAACAATGATCCCTACAGATCTGCTTCTTTACCTAAGAAATACCTACTGACAAAATAAATAAACTTGGTGATGTTTTCTAGATCTAGTAAGGACTATAGCTGCCGCATTCTGGACTATCTGAAGCTTATTTCTGCACTTGATAGTACAGCCAGACATTAAAGCGTTACAATAGTCTTATTTAGATGTAACAAAAGCATTTTCTTCATCCTGTAATGACATCACATTTCTAATATGAGCAATATTTCTGAGGTGAAAAAAAGGCTATCCTGGTTATGTTATTCATATACACCTCGAAAGAAAGGTCTAGAGTAAATAATCACACCAAGGTTTTTGAGTGCTGTCCATGCTGAGAAAAAAGACCATACAGTGATGGTCCCATTAAAAGTACTTCCATCTTATTCAAGTTAAGCAGAAGGAAGTAATTAAGCATCCACTGTCTTATGTCTTTTACACACTCCTCAACATTGTTAAGCTGATCTCTCTCATCTGGTTTCACTGAAACATACAACTGTGTATCTTTAGCATAGCAATAGAAGCTAATAACATGTTTATTTATAATTTCACCCAGAGGCAGCATATATAAAGAGAAAAGCAGTGGGCCAAAGACAAATCCTTGCGGAACACCGAACTTTACCTCAGAGAGTGTGGAGACCTTACCATTTAAATCAACAAACTGATAAGGATCAATCAAATAACATTTTCAAGTGATATGATTTACAGAGACTCTCCTGGTACAAAAAAACAGATTTGGGCACACACACGAAATAATACCCAAAAATAGCAGTTTCTTATCTTATCTCTTTATTTTGCTTGGCAACATGGCAGACATCACGGAGGTTGCTTGGACCTGCTTGTGTCCAGATTTCTCTTCAGGAGGTGTAACGCACGCACATCTGGGTTAATGTCTGGTGATTAAATTGGCAAATCGACTTCCTTTTTTTTTTCTTCTGTTAAATTTGGCGGTGTGTTTTGGCTCAGTGTCCTGCTTTATGATGGAGTCCCTCCTAAGAAAAATGCACCCAGTTTTATTAGGAGGGACTCCATCATAAAGCAGGACACTGAGCCAAAACACACCGCCAAATTTAACAGAAGAAAAAAAAAAAGGAAGTCGAGAATACTAGAACTTCAGCCACATAGCCACATAAATATTGGTTTCAAAATTTATGTGGCTATGTGGCTGAAGTTCTAGCATTCTAATCCTTACTGCTGATTAGCGGTATGTATCAAGTGTTATGGCTTCTATCTTTCTTTTTTTAAATAGTGGATTAGGATGCCTTAATTCTTGCCCTTCTTGCTACAGATATCACAGACTCGCGTTTTAGGGTTTTACTTCAAAGCTGTCCGAATTTCTTTGTTAATTTCCTTTGGCTGACCTGTTTGATGTCTGGATTTGTTTCTATTTTTGAAGACATTGCAAGTTGTTGAATCAGCTTTTTACACCCTTAATCACGCTTCAATATTTTATATATATATATATATATATATATATATATATATATATATATATATATATATATATATATATATACAGTGTATATATATATATATATATATATATATATATATATATATATATATATATATATATATATATATATATATATGAAAGCTAAACACACACAAAACTGTGGAGATTATAGTAGACTTTAGGCAACACCCCTCAACACTTCTCCTTACAATATCCAACAGGCCTGTGTCTTTTGTGGAGACCTTCAAGTTTCTGGGAACTACCATTTCCCAAGACCTGAATTGGAGTACAACATAAACGTTATTCTCAAAAGGACCCAGCAGAGAATGTACTTTCTATGCCAATTAAGGAAGCATGGTCTGCTACAGGAGCTGTTGATACAGTTCTACACTGCAGTCATTGGATCAGTCCTGTGCACATCCATCACCATCTGATTTGGAGCAGCAACAAAACAGGACAGGAACAGACTGCAGCAAACAATAAAAACAGCAGAATAAATCATTGGTGCTCCCCTGCTTGCTCTCCAGGACTATACAAGAACCAGGATACGGATAGGAAAAATCACTACTGACCCTTCACACCCTGGACACAACTTTTTTCAACTCCTCCCCTATGGAATGTGCTACAGAACTTGTTCACCAAAACTGCCAGATACTGGAACAGTTTCTTTCCCCAGGCAATCACCCTCATTAACAACTGACCTTAATTATATGCCCTGCTTCATATCTATAAGTACTGCATTATCAGAACAGTCACGCATCACATCAACCCCATATGCTACACACTATTGCTGCTGTATATTGTACAGAATTCCTAAAGTAACCTCTTTATCTTATGTGACAAACAATATTGCTATTTGCACTACCATGCACTCTTACACTGTATGTACATTACTGATCTCTCATGTTCTCCGTATATTGGGTTCTCATTAAATCTGTATTGTCTCATGTAGTCTGTATTTCTTGTGTAGTCTATGCTAAATGTATAGTGTTATTTATGTCTGTACTTTTGATAGTCACCAGCAGCTGGAAGCAAATTCCTTGTGTGTGTCAATACACTTGGCCAGTAAACCTGATTTCTGATACTGAAAAGAACTGGCTTTGCTGGTCCAATACTCTAGAAGACTGTAGATAATAAATCCTGTGAAAAACTGCCAGCACTCATTTGGAATGTTCTCGGTTGGTGATTTCCGAGTTGTTTCGTGTGCACCACATAACCAACGAGCCATCTGTAGAGATGTCATTGCGGCTGATGGGTTCTCCGAGGAAGGTGTCACCTGTACAGGTTTGACAGAAACGTCAGGAGTAGCAGGTGGAGGTGTGTTTATTTGGTGTACAGTTTTTGAGTTCTTTATGCTATCGTGATTATTAAAGCACCCGACAGAGGAAGAGACAAGGGGATAGAACGGCAGACGTAGTCACAGATACAGACATAGACACAGACGCATGAAATCACATAAACACCCAGACACACACACACACATAGACATGCTAGACACATCCAAGCGATAGTGGCACTTTCTCCAGTGAGCTAGACATCAGTGGCACAGAGAGCATAATGAGAATAAGGACAGTGTCAACAGACTGAGAAGATGGCGTGAAAAATGGAATCGCATGTGGTGGAGGAGAAGAGAATGATAGAGAGTGAGAAAGCAGGAAGCATGGGGAGAGACAGGGACATGTACAGAGATAGAGAGACATGGGGAGAATTAACTATAGAGAGAGGGAGAGAGAAAGAGAGGACAGTAAGGAGTTAGCCTGTAAATCCATAGTTTTTTCAGACAGAGAAGCAGAATAGAAGTGACAATGGCTTCAAGGGCTGGACCACTATAGGCGGAATACAGGAGATGCAAGAGTAAGAGAGATATAGACATACAGACAAAGAGTGAGAGAGAGAGAGAGAGAGAGAGAGAGAGAGAGAGAGAGAGAGAGAGAGAGAGAGAGAGAGAGAGAGAGAGAAACACAAAAAGAGCGAGAACTGGAGAAATAAATAAAGAATGTGTCATGCAGTGGGAGGAGGAGGCATGCAGGCTGAAGCTGTCAGGAGTGTGCTGCTGTCTGCAGATTAGAATCAGGAGCTATTTAAAGCAGTCCAGCACATACACACACACACACACACACACACACACACACACACACAGAGAACAATACATGGTCAAACATAGACACATACAGATGTATACAGTTCAGTACATTTATGGTTTATATACAGTGGATACTGTCTCAGTGTTCACTTGAATTAGAACATGTGCATGTTCTTATCTTTATTTATCCAATTGCTATACAGTACTATACATAAAATCAAGCGGATGCTGGTGAATAGCTTCTGAATTGGACGACCAAAAAATTATTGAATGCACTCCAGGTTAATAAAAGAGGTCATAGGAGAAAGCTCCTGTAATTTAACTACCCCACTTTTTACAGCAGTGTTGAGCAGAAAAGCAAGAAACGGAACGGGCGCAGGTTTGACAGCAATCAAACTAATGTCCGTTGTTCTTTGACAGTATACACCATGGTAATAGAAACTATCAATATAATAGAGAAACGCAGTATAACAGAGCGCTGCATTACAGACAAGTATCCCATGCAGTGAGAATGAATGGCATTAATAAAGCAAGAAACCCAATAAACACAATTCAACAAGTCTTGTTTCACTGTACCCACACCTGCACTGCCTGCATCCATCATCTTTAGCAGAAGCATAGATATTAACCTTTACAAAATGATATTGTTTTTTGCATTTTTTGTTTTGAACTGTTCATTCATCATGCTCATTGATGCACGTGGGGAGCGAAGGCTGGCCAGTGTGGTCCGATCCAGCAGACGAGCTCCTGTGGCTCAAATTGCTGAAGAAGTTCATGCTGTTAATGCTCAATGGGTCAGAACTGTTTTGGCAGCAAAGGGGGGACCAACACAATATTAGTCAGGTGGTCATAATGTTATGCCTGATTGGTGTATATTGCTTAACTGTATATTGTTAAAACAAAGACTTTGGTCCCATGTAGATCAAACAATTACAAACACAACATAAAAACGTGTTAAATTCAAGATTCAAGATTTTTATTAGTCACAAACATCGTTATATACCAAATACTACTTGTATTGAAATGAAAATATATGTGGCACAATGTGGAACACTATAAATTCATAATTATCATTCATATTTTAAATTTTTTACTGCACCTGGGTGGCTAGCGAGCAGAAATTACCCAACTATGACTTCCTGTTTCACAGGGGTACAATTATGAGGTAACACACATGATAGTGTAGGTGGAGGGCATTGTAGGTTATGGCAGCTATGTACAAAGAGTCCTTCCATAATTAGGTAAATGTACTGCAGTTATCAAACAGTACTGCTTTTTCTGATGCGCACACATTTCAGTTCAGATATGAAGTGTGTGTGTGTGTGTGTGTGTGTGTGTGTGTGTGTGTGTGTGTGTGTGTGTGTGTGTGTGTGTGTGCGCGGTTGAATCTGAATTGATTTAGAAGAAAAAGTAGTGCGGTGTGGTGAGTCTGTCTTTTCCCCTCTCTCTGGGACTCTGTTTTAACTCCTCTCTTGGCTCCAACTGAGCTTTCGGTGATCCCTTGTGATGTCATCATCTTCCTCACATGGAGAGGGGCAAAATGGAGGCAGTGGTGCGTAACCGGAACCCTGCTGCGAAACTCTCAAAGCTTTAATCTCTACTTTCTCTTCCTTGCTCATCCTTTCTTCATTCCCCCTCTTATATTTACCATCTTTCTGGCCGCACTGATCTCCTAATCTCCCTGTGCTCATGTATCTTTCTCACGTTCTTATCCTTCTCTCTCTCTCTCTCTCTCTCTCTCTCTCTCTCTCTCTCTCTCTCTCTCTCTCTCTCTCTCTCTCTCTCCCTTTTTCTCTCTTTCACTCTCTTATCACTCATCCTTTATCTCCTCCTCTCTTCTCCTTGCCCCCCTCCATGTGTCTCTTACCTCAGTTTGCTATCTTGCTTCTCTACAATCGTACTCTTTGCCTCACATCACCTCCCTCCATCTTTTCAAGGGCCACAGGCCCTGCCCACTCATAGACTCATCTAAAACGCGTCACTTATCGTGCTCCCTCTATGCACTTCCCTGTTGTTTTTTTATCGCCAGCCGTCTGCAATGAGAATTTTCCCATGAGGTTTGGTGAGAAAACCTCGATCCCCTATGCTGTATCCCAGCTCAGGAGGGATGCATGCAAACTCCCGGGACGATATGCTAAGCAGCACAGAAAGCTTGAGAATCTTTTAGGGGCTGATTCGGTGCAGTGTCTGAGGTTCTGTTCGGATACATATAGACACACAAAAAGTGCCAAAAGTTTGTGGACGCCTGGTCATAAGTATGGCATGTGCTTTTTGAGCATTGCATTCCACATTTAGTTCCAATTTTCTCCTATTATTCCATCCACCCTTTTTCAAAGATGTTCCACTAGATTTTAGAGTGTGCTTGTGGACATTTGTGTTCGTCAGCTACAATGGTGTTAATAAATTCAACCACTGATGTACTGTAGGTGAGGAGGCCTGGGGTGCAGTCAGCATTCCAATTCATCCTAAAGGTGTTCAGTAGGGATGAGATCAGAGCGCTATAGCAGGCCACTCAAGATCTTCCTCTCTTCAAACCATGTAAAGCAGAACTTAAAGGAGCCCACTTTGTGCACAAGGGCATTGCAATGCTGGAACAGTTCTAGTTTACAAGTTCAAGTGAACGCAAACGTTTGTTATACCGCACCCAAAGACATTCTAAACAATTGTGTGTCTCCATCCTTGGCAGGAAAGATCAGGTTTCCCAATACTTTTGTCCATATAGTGTATTGTTTAAAGTGGGATTTTGGTTTTAAAATTTTTTGCATAGATTTTTGGTCAATAAAAAATGTGAATGTTTTTTTTTTATTCTGTGAATTGGGAAATGTTGCTTATAACACTGAAAAAAAAATAGTCAATTTGTACTTTGTAATGACTGCTTTTGTAATTTGTTTATTATTTTTATATTCTCATATATAAATGGTAGCTTGAACCAAATGATTGAATATACACCTTCTTTGTCGTTGCACTGTATGTAGTCCTATATGTAGGTCTATGTGCCTTATGTAGCACTTTCATACTATATTTACATATATGGCGATACTGGGGCTTGACCCCCAACTTTCCAATTCCAAAACATACATTAATTTTATTTTGACCATGTTGGTGTTTATCCACATATTGCCTTCTCTCCTGCTCAATATGCAGCTCATAATTTTATTGTTATACCTGAGGCGTTTATCACATACTGTTACCACCGACTGGGCTGGCATGCTTGTATGGGCGTTTTCAAATCGTATTTTTTTTTTTTTCTTATTTTTTAGAGATTTTTTCAAATAAAAATGCTGCATATGCTTTTAAAGTGTTAAAAATGTGTGGGTTTTTTTTATATCTTTATCACCATTTAGTACTTTTTTATTGTCACATCACTATACATTAGTCCATGATGCCAACAATAGATTATGCACTTATTTGTCAAATATGCTGATAAGCACATGGGGTTCACATAGTTCTTACTATATTAGTCTAAATACGCCAGCAGTTAATCAGTATATTCGCAGACATAGATCCAGAGAACCTGCTTACTCGCAAGAAAGTAATGTGAAATGCTCAGCTTGTAAAGCAAAGATGCCAGGAGTGGCACGATCCATAGAATCATGACACTAATGGCCAGTTTATGGGCTGTAAAGCACCGAGCATACTGTCAGCAGCAAGGGAAGAAACCCTGACAACAACGTGTTATTCTCTGTATTTTAAAGGTAGTTAATTGAGGATCTGCTTGACAAGTAATCAACGTTATGTCTTCGAACTTGAAGCTGATGTCCAAACTGCAAACCAGAAAATGATGATTACATGGTAACTGCACTTCTTGAGGTAATTTATTGGTGCGGTAATGGACAGGGGTTTATCCATTTAAAAAATCTGTAGTAAATTTACTAATATTTAAACTGTCAAACGGGTTCAAATTAATGTCATTTCAGATATTTTGAGCAAAAAGTAAATAAATCACATGGTGCTGTTAAATGCTAAAATCTGATTGGTGAGAAAGTTAGGATTCAGTTTTATAGTAACAGCCTTCATCCACCATGTGGAGGAGTGGTGTATATTAACATGCTCATTTTAATATGGTATTAGTTCTATAGCAAAAACTTATAGAGTGACTTTAACATGAAAAGATTATTTAAAGATGCGACCATTAAATCACTAACAGGAGCTTGTTTTTTTTTTGTTTTTTGTTTTTGGAAGCAGCATAAATTTATTGATATATATACAGTATACAGTTTAATTGTTTTTTAATTGTTGAGGAATAACAGTAATGAATTCTTTTTTTTACGTTTCTTGGATCTTCTCAATGATAGTTTTGGCCCTGGCATTGAAAGCTGCATCAGTACAATTTTGTTACTATAAATATAAAAATAAAACATAAAACTCACTATGTCGAGTATGACTTAGAATAATTAAAAATAAATGTTAAAAATGGTATAGTTCCACGTTTAAGATAATATCAGAATCATCTTTATTGCCAAGTATCGTGGGTTGCATGTACAAGGAGTCTGTCATGGTGTGCTGTTGCTATAATAACACGAAAATCTATAACAACTTGGAAAATATGATAAAAAATAATAAACAAAGATAAAGACATAGACATGAACTTATTCTATAAGTAATATTCATATAATTAGCATTTAAATTGTAGGTGCATTCTAAATGCATTACCCAATCCTGTATTGCCTATAAAACACACAAACAAGTGAGATCCATATGGCTTTATATTTATGCCTTTATTATTATTATGTTTTTTGCTCATTTGAATCAAGGAATCCTAATAATTCTGGATCCCAGAGAGAGAGAAAGATGGAGATTAACAGAGACATACCAAGCATACCAGGACTGGTCACTCTCTAAGGAAGTCTGTCCAGAAAATTGTCTGAAAAAAGACACACTAAACGGTTGTTTGGGATGAATTGGGATGTTTCCTTTGTTTGCATTGCTCCTGTCAGTGTTTAACGCCTCTGCTGACTTCCGAATCCTGATAGCTGGGAGACAGCTGCATTTTGTAAAGTGGCTTGAAAATGAATGAAACATATTTAGTGTGTGCTCTCAATCAATATAAATCCATAAGCCACAATTATGACACTATTAAAATCGTTAGGAATAAACCACTTTGGGAATTTTTTAAATAACAGAACCTCTAAAAATGTCCCATAGTGGTTTATTCCTTACCGATTAAACTACTGGCATGATCGTGCTTATGGTTTTATATGAAGTGAGAGCACACACGAAATATATTTCCTTTATTTTCGAAATACTTTCAAAAGTAAAGTATTGTGTTGTGCTACACAATGCGAACAAAAGTATTGTTACACCTGACATTTCCAGCCATATGTGGTTCTTCCCTAAACTGTTACCACAATGTTGGAGGCACTTAATTGTATAGGATGTTTTTGGGTGTCGTAGCATTACATTTTCCCTTTACTTGAACTCGGAGACCCGTTGGAACGCTGACTGCACCCCACGCCTCCTTACTGTAAATCCGTACCTGAATTTACTAACATTGTTGTGGCTGAATGAGCTAAAATCTACACAAGCACACACCATAATCCAGTGGAACATCTTCAGTGGAGGTTATTATAACAGCAAATTGGGACTAAATGTGGAATAGGATGCTCAGAAATCACATACTGTACCAATTTTATGACCATGTGGCCACAAACTTTTGTCCTTATAGTAAATAGCCATTTGGTTTCCAAATTTTATTTGGTAAAACCTCCAACTTTTTATCTCTTTACATGTATGTAATAAAAGAGAAACAAATTAGTTCCTGTTATTGCTTATGTTATAGTAGCTGTAAACTATCATACCTGCATCTTTCTTTCTTTTTCTCTTCCTTCTTTCCTTCTTTCCTTCCTTCCTTCCTTCCTTCCTTTACCACAAACACAACTCAACACGAAACCACAAATCACAGTTCTATATCCCTTTCCCATTACAAAACGCTTACCTGGGATACTCTGTCCATAAATATTATGATAATAGTATTATGATATATAAAATAGATACTATATTTAATGTTATTAATAAATAATAATTATTATATGTTCCAAAAAAAAAACCCATACATAAAACACATTTTTATAATGAATCGGAACAAGCGCATGACGATAAACCTGTAATATGTAGAACCCGTTTTACATAAAAATAAATCAACATCCGACCAATCAGCGTTAAGAATTCAGCATGGCTGTGCTATAAATCCTAAGCAAGCACTCATGACTTATATAAGCGAATTATTTTAACAGTAAATTCATATGTTTTGCTGACTGTTTCTGTTTTATGATCTGACCTGACCCATTCCACATAATAATCAGTGCATCATTGAGTGTGAACTGAGGTTCTAGAGGCCTTGACATCAAAAGAGCCATATAAAAAAATAATGAAAGAAGAAAAAGAAATAAATAAAAAATTGTAGCAGCCATGCCTCCCAAAACAGCCTGAGCTGCTCTGTGAATATAAAAATAAATTGCATAAATTGTTTCTCCCTGGGCTTCAGTATTTCCACTTTGCTATGGTCGAGCTGACTATGTTTGTTGGGTAATGATATATGGAACTTAAAACGGCACAATAAAACTGAATGGGAAAGGGGTGCCATTAAAATGGCACTGTAGGCCAAGGGAAGAAAAAGAAAATGCTGAGAAATGCCAGAGTCCAATTGATCCACTGGCCTAAACTGGACACAGAAAGAGAGAGGGGAGAATAACTGACAAAAAAAAAAAAGAAAGAGAGTACAAGAGAAAGAGCTTTGCAGAGTCTCTGTAGTCATTATTCTATTTTAAGGGTATGCTTTGCACTTGAACTGTGGCTAGAATATGAATATGTTATTCCGTAACGAAAGCTTGTTAAACTTTGGGAAAATCACATAAAATGTTATTAAATTCGATTCGATTTATTTTTTAATTATATTTCCTGGTACCGGACTGACCAGCGAACTCTCGGCAAATAAGAAAGTGTTTGCCATACCCTCTAAACATTGCATAATCCGCTGTTTATTTGCTCCTTAATGTTCAGTGATTTGGGATTTTCTGAGTACCTGAGCAAAAAAAAACAAAAAACCTACTTTTCCTGTACTGCATGCGTTATACGTTTCTTTTTTTGCGTCGTGGCCTCGAGCTGCTTAGCTACAGAGTTTGCATATTTATGGCCAAACACAACCTTTTCCTCAACATATTGTAAGGTCTAAACCTGATTAATTAGTTTCTATTTCAGCCTCTGCAAGTTTTACACCGGTCCCTGGACACATCATGCAAATCCTGGCTTCCTTTCTTAAAGGAGATGGGCTGGGATTAAAGGAGATATATGAGAAAATATGTGAAATGTTTTACAGTGTTTAATAGTTTATCAAAATGCTGATTCGAATACATTATTGTTTCTATAGAAATGACATATTTGGAGAATTTTTTTTTATTTAACATGAATAGATTATAATAATACATGCATTATTATTTATTACAATTGTTTATTATGGTATAGTATTAAACCCCAAAGGTGTAGAAAATCATACCTTTATTAAAAGTAACTTACTGCAAATATGATTTAAACACTACTGGAGAATTTTTTACTCACATTGACTGTAAGCTCAGAGATGAACTAATGAACTCAACACCAATACACATATTAGTAAAAAGACACAAACAGTTGATTTGTAAGGTTTTATTTCCTAAAATCCGAATCACATTATACACCTCAACACTGAATTAAACATCAACACACGAGACTCTTAAGTCGGTAAAAAAATTCAAAGGAAAAAGTAGTGAATTAACCTTCCAAAAAGGTTTCTTTAATAAACAAATAAAATTACAGTATCATGGCACAAAGTAGAAGATAAATAAAATGTCACGTCTTCTGCTAAATAAACAAGCCACGGCAGATAAAGCTGCTAATCTAATTGCTAAAGTTCATTGTCAATTAAAATAAAGTGGAGTAAAAAGTACATCTACTGAATCATTAATGTAGTTGAGTAGAGAGTTGCTTATATTTTTGATACTCAGTTAAGTAGCCAAAACATTACTTATTTACAGTAGTTAAGAAAATTTTTTCAAATACTTTACACCACTGTAAAACCCCCACTCAAGTCCCTAGCATTGCTTAACTTGAGCCAGGATCTCCCAGGATACACCCTTCTTTGCACTAACACCCAGGTGGTAAGCTGAACTTCCTTAAAGGCCCGAATTGCTGAAGCACTCTTTGTGTTTTGAATATTAAAAAGAAAAATGCAACTTATACTCTACATGTAAACTAAATTCTCTCAGTTTGTGTTGACCTGATGTTTGACTGTTTATATCTCTGTCCTATTTGTAGTCTGGGGCAACTGACATTTCCCGCCATATGAAATTGGAGGCACACAGTTGTATAGATTGGCATTGGATGTGGTAGTATTGAGTTTTCCATTCAATTGAACTGATCCAAATCTGTTCCAGCATGACAATGCCCCTGTACACAAAGCCATCTCCATGAAGAAATGGTCTGAACACCTTTGGTGATTATTGGACTTGCCCTTGTGACTGATTAAACAAAATCTCCATAACCACACTTCATAATCTAGTGGAACATCTTCCCAGAGGTCTGTAACTTATTATAACAAAAAACAGGGACTAAATGTGGAATGGGATGTTTAAAAAAATCTAATGTTCAAGTGTCCACAAACCTTTGTCCATGCAGTATGTTCATAAGCGTTGCTGCTAAATTCTGATACTTAACCTTCTACCCGAGAATAAACTGTTGATGGTTCTAGAGTTTCTCATTTGTTGAGCACAAGCTCATTCATTTTGCATTAGTTCTGATGCAGTCACTGCCTCAGGTTGTGTAAATGTAAAGGAGCATAAGAGGTTAATGTGATTTTTTTATTTATTTTATTTTTTGTCAGATCGTTTGCAGGCTTAAACAAAGTGCAAGAGTGCAGAGAATTTTTATGCTATTCCATAAAATACTTTATCCAACAACAGTTCATAAATCTGATCGGTCTGTAGAGAGGGTGGTAAGGGAATGAGTGTTTATAGCTGCTATAACCTACCTCAGAAGAGGAACTTGTTAAGCATAATTGGAACCTTGGTCTAGGAATAAAGCAAAGCATTATAATTATCTAACAGCACATCCTGCTTCGAGTAAAGATGCGTAACGCCAGCCTGTCGTTGATTATTTTTCTTTAAAAGCACTCCCATAGTCTTTTAATTTTGGTTAACACATGAAACCACCTCCATTTTGACCACTGGCAGGCCTTTAGTGGTGAGACAATCCACCTCTAAATACCATCATTATGACAACATGGCCATAGAAACTATCAATGTTATAGAAAAATGCAGTATACCAAAGGGCTGCATCACAAAATGGTATCTCATGCAGTAAGAATTAATGTCATTACTAAAGCAAGAAACCCAATAATCCCAAATTCAACAAGTCTCCTTTCAATGCAGCCACAGCTGCACCACCCACATGCATCATCTTTAGCAGAAGCATTGATATTAACTTAAGTAAGAAACTAATCAATGTATTTTGTGCATTTTATCTGCGCACCACGTAGGCACATTGTGTCTTTTTGTGTTCATTCGACAGGAAAGAAAACGCAAAAGTATAAATGGTTCATGAAGAAGCTTTACGACTGTGTTTTTCCTTTTCCGAAATTCTACTTTTCTATATATATATATCCACTTGTAAATGTCCTTGTAAGTGTATTTTCAAACAAATTCATTTCTCCTTTGTCAGCCAAAATGGAATGATAAAAACTTTACAGCTTTTATCATCCACACGAACATATTTGTACTTGTGCATTTTGCTACAGATGTGGTTTGAGAGCTCAGATGTGTTTGGATGCCTTCTAGGGAGTTAAGCCACAATCTGATTGGTTAAAGCAACAGCTTTGATAACGTGGAGTTTATGTTGAAGGCCTTATGGCAGATTCCTTTGACCCTGGCAACACATGATGTGACTGCTGAAATCTGATTGGATCGAGACTCTAAATACACTAAAGAAATGGTATAAAACATTAAATAAATAGTATAAAAAGAAGTAGGTAGATAATAATTATATGATACATATTCATGGACAAAAATTAGATTAAAATAATGTACTGTAAGTCAGTGATTCTGAGTTTAGTTTCTCCCAAATAAACTTCTATTACATAAAGCACATCTGCATGAATCTGTTACTGTATTAATCTGTGCTCTGAGCTTTTTGTTCTAGCAGATGGTTTGATGTGAACTCTGACAACTAATGTGTAACACGTTTTACATGACGTGACATGATTTGAAATCTGGACATCAATATTCAGGCAGCAAAGCTCCAGATGTTAATGTGTGGATTAGGAAAGGAGTTAGTGTTCATAGTTTTCAGGCAAAATGTATCTATATTTATCTTTTTTTTTCTGATTTTATGTAACAGCACCAAAAAATGATAAAACCACAGCAGCTATTCTAAAAGCAGTTCTTGACCTACCTCCTTTTTTCTCTCACTCTCTCCCAATGTCAATCTCTCTTACTGGGAAATTTGCAGGAGGTTTTAAAAAGTTGATGAATGTGTCAGGGGACAGGAAATGCATGCAAATTCATTAGTGAGAATGAGGTCTTATTAAGTCTTTCCTTACACACTCCCTCAACTTGCTTCCAATTTTCCTCGCTACACAGCAGGAATTGGAGAAAAGTGCAGTAAATGCTGTCAAACACCCAGACAGGCCAGTCAATTTGCCTGTAATGTATAATTTAGTTTCTCTTTTTTAAGGCTATCATTAAAATGCATAAATAAAATTGAGTTGTTATCTTCAAACATAAAAACAAATGAAAAATGAGTGGCTAAGGGAACTTTAGGAGAAATCTTCAGGCCAGTCCTGTGTACTATCATCGATTACAAGATTTTTGCTTTCTAATTTCAGTATGGGAAAAAAATCACAGTTACAATTTTGCTCTAGGTGCTAGTCACTCATGTTAGCATTAGCATTTAGTTTTTTAGATCGATTACCCCATATCAATGAGGTCCTGATCTCAGGAGAGTAAATATACTGTACCTACCAATTGATTATTCCCGAATCGGATTATAAAATTATATATAACCTATGCATGCATGCACACAGTGAAGTTTTGTATTTATTTAAACCTTTGCTCATGTTTTGAAAGAGAAGACATTTGCTGCTTTATCACTTTAGCGAGCACTGACAAGATAAGCGAAAGATGCATCAGAGAACGACGGTTATTTGATCTGCTCTGAATTCAGACTACATGCGCTGGGAAAATGTATAGAAAAAGGAAGAACATCTTATAAGATATTCCTGTAATGTATTAATAGAACACATATACACACTACATCTCCGAACAGAAGGTTCAATCCTGATACTACTGTCAATCATCAGGGTCCAGCAAGGTCATTTGCAAATATGGCTCTTTTCTGATCAAATTTTAAATTAGGGTTGCACAAGTTTTTATTTTTTTTTCCCCACAATTCTGACATATTATCGAAAATTATTTTGCAGGAATTTCCAGCATGCTTGATGCTAAATGTGGATTCATTACTGTAGTCAATGAACTTACAACATACATGCCATATGCTCAGGAGCATCATAAAGTTTATATCATCATTTACACCAGAATCAACACAATATTCTTTTGTATTTTTCTTTAAACACACTCACACACACACACACACACACACAGACAGACACACACACACACACACACACACTGTCTCAGATTTGCATGTGATTTTTGAACATCTCGTTTCACATTTAGTCACTATTTACTGTTATAACAACCTCCACTCTTCTGGGAAGATGCGCTACTGGATTTTGGAGTGTACTTGTGGAGATCTGTGCTCATTCAACCAAGGGTGTTAGTAAAGTCAGGTACTGATGTAGGTGTGGTGAGGTGAGAAGGCCTGGGGTGCAGTCAGTGTTCCACTTCATCGTCTTGAACATTCAGCAGAAAAGAACATTCATTCAGTCCTGCTGTAACTATCCATCTCGTAAATCGTGGTAGCAAACTGATCTGTTTCAAACTCTGTGTAAAACCAACAGTGAGCATTTGATTGAATTTGTAGCATCGTTTTCATATATACATGTAAAGCTTCAGAAATACAGATCGCAAGCCTTTTATTTCTCAACCAGGGTTCATGACTCAAGGTTCAGAACCCTCCTCCCACACACACACACACACACACACACACACACACACACACACACACACACACACACACACACACACACAGTGTTCGTTTACTGAGAGTGGGAGAAAAACTCACAGAAACTGAGTCATTTTTATGGTGTTGGTGTGAATGTGATATGAACCTTTGTACTGATTAGGATAAAAATGGACCAAATTATTTTTTTTAGTTCTTTGTTTCTTTGCCATGTTTGGAATGTAATACAATACGGAACTCGATACAGATGTGCTATTTATTATTATTATTTATTATTCCTTCATCCTCTTCTTCTTCTTCTTCTTCTTCTTATTGTTATTATTATTATACAGTGAAACTGTCCAATAATAAAATAAATAATAATAATAACTATATTATCATCATTATTATTATTTAAATCAGCTGTGTGTTTGTTTGTTTATTTATTTAATTATTCATTCATTTATTCATTCATTCATTTTTTTGTTTGTTAGTTTATCCTGTTTGCAAAATTCAACCCATATAGAACTGCATTCTAGACATACATCTTCTTCTGACATCTTTTCCTCTTTTAACTTCTAATACTTAACCATAAGCATTTATCTTATTAATATTGTCTACATCCTGCATAAACAGAATACAGAATATATACCAGGATTTGTAAACGTGAGAGTGATCACCACTTCATAACTGATATAAACACCATTCACATCCTGCATGTGATACACATAGTTGGATTGATGTTTGTAACTATATTTTCACGATGACCTTCTTAGGCTTTCAGCGTCGACTTGACGTGTAACCTACTTTAAGCCTCCTGCAGGTTCGGAGTTATGTAAAAAGATTTCGACACTCACTACCATCTGCATGCTTCCATTAATAACTAGCAAACCCACATCCTGAAATAGACAAACCCATATCTAAAGATAGCTTTACCCATATCTATAGCAGTGGCCCACATATAATAACTGTTCAAGTCCTCAAACACTTCTCGAGTCCAGGGAAATGGAGGAAAAATAATAGCCTGTTTTGACAAGCAATTAGGAGTAGCACAATCCACAGACTGTGGATCAGACACTTGGTACAAACCCACACTGCACAATCCAGCTGATGCCCCGATGCCCATTACACACTAACGTTCTGGTGCTGTCTTTGATTAGCTGACTGTCGAGAGGCCTGTTAACGCGCTCATCAAAATGGTGTTGTTGTTGGTTTTTTTTGGTCGTTTGGACCAAGGTCTTGGCTGAAGAGCAATTCTGGAGGTGAGATGAAAAAGAAGGAGGTGCGTCCTTAATGAACCCCCTGGCCGCTACTCCCTGTGTATGACATTATAATTAGCTGCTAATGCTCAAAAGGAGGACTTTAAAGACCCAATTTATTTATACTGTACAAAAGCCAAGTGTGAGTGACATGTTTAACCAGTCTTAGATCAGTCTTCTTTACATGTGCTATTAGAAGCATCTGTTTCACTCTCTCTCTCTCTCTCTCTCTCTCTCTCTCTCTCTCTCTCTCTTTCTCTCTCTCTCTGTTACTGCTCGGATAGACACTTATGGAGAGTGTGGCCATCTAAAACTCATCAGAAAATGATTAAAATAAACACAATTGAAGTTCACACTTTCTAGAAAGAGCATCCATAATCAACTAAAGACCTACTCCACATTTTGCACCAGTAGTAATGGAGTATCCCTGCAGCTCAGGAAAATATAGAGGATGATGAATTCCCCTCAGCGGGGTATAATAAACAGTACTGAGGAAGAGTCAACAGAGTCCGCTTTGCTTGGGCGAAAACAAAACTAAATTGAGCAGAGAAAAGCCCAAACTACAGGGATACAGGATGAGTGAAAGTCGCTCAGATGTTGTTCATAGGAAAATTAGCATGGGGATTAAAAATGTTCACTTCAGTCATAGACACGTTTCTAATTGTTATCACAGGATGCTCAGGTTTCTGACAGGTTCAGGGAGAAAAATCACACTAGAAGCTTGATATATAAATAAGCATGAAAACTTTGCTCGACAAACTTTCTTTGAACGTCTTCTGGGACAAGACGTGACATTGAAGACGTCTCTTGGAGAAAAAGGTGAAGTGTGCTCCTCCTACATGGCTTCTTCAAGAAGAAATGTGATTAGGTTTGACAAAAGATGCTCGAATCATGACTTTAGTCTCAGAAATAAAAAGCACAGATCAGATGCATTTTTTAAATTTTATTTATTTGTTTATTTGTCATTTCATTCATTTGTCCATCCATCTATCCATCCATCCATCTATCCATCCATCCATCCATCCATCCATTTCTTTCTTTCTTTCTTTCTTTCTTTCTTTCTTTCTTTTCTTCCATCAACAAATGTCCCATACTTAAATAAATGAAGTTTCCTCTATTTTTTTTGTTTTTTATTTAAAATGATGGCCTTATTTTGCTTGTTACATATACTCTTAGATCTTGTATATTTTTGAGTTTGAATGATGGGTTAAAAGATGGACAACGATCCCAAAAACTATTAAATAAAAATAAAATGTTTTAAATTTTGTTGTGGCTGTATTATTATTATTATTATTATTATTATTATTATTATTATTATTATTATTATTATTAATATTATTATTATTAATATTATTATTATTATATTATTATTATTATTATTATTATTTTAATAAAAATACAATGGACATATTTTTAAGTTAGTTAAATTAGTAGTTAGTTAGTCAGTTAGATGCCTTAAACTATGGTCAATTTGTCAGGTTTATTGCACAAGACTGCAAAACCCATAAGCCACTTTACCATGTCACATGATCCCTGCACCTGATTCACATTCATTCATAATTAGCACTTGTATAAAGATTCACTTAACACCACACTCAGTGTCTCTATTTCCTCATGCTTCATGGCTCACACTTCAGGTTATAGTGTTTGTCTTTATTGGTTTTCTTTTTTTTTTCTTTATTTTGAGTGTTTCACTCAAGCATTACGTTTCTCTTCACTTGAAATAGAAGATCCAAACCTGTTCCAGCATGACAATGCATTTGTCCACAAAGTCAGATCCATGAATATATAGTTCACATGAGTCAGAGTGGAAGATTTCCTGCTGTACAACTCAAACCTCAACTCTATTAAACACCTTTGGGATGAATGTGAACACTGACTGCACCCCAGGCCTCCTCACCTCATCTACATCAGTACCGGTCTTTATTAACACCCTTGTGGCTGAATGAGCACAAAATCTCCACACGCACACTTCCAAATCTAGTGGAACATCTTGTGAAGGTTATTCTAACAGCAATGTATAATGAGAATTATATGTAGTTAAAAAAATATGAATCTTATAGTGAGGTGTTTATAACATTTTTTTTATATAGGAAGTATCTGAATCATAATGTTTGATCATTTTTAAGTAGACAATAACATTTTATGGATTTCTCTCATACTGTAATCTACTCACATTCATATTGTAAGTTGATCAGATCGACGTCAGCCTCTGCCTCGTCACCTGAGGTATGAATCAGTCACAGAGTTTAAACACAAATCTCATCGCTGTCTTTTCACTCCACTGATCTCTGTTCCTACATCAGTAGGGAAATAAACGCTGATTCATTCAGACACTTGCATTCTCTTGCGTCAGTTTTGTAGTAAAATGTCTTTTGATAGAAATCACTCTGAACCAGTTTATCCATTTTTAGTCATTGAAATTGTTTGGAATGTCTATTAATATTATTGCTCATGTTCAGGAAGCTAAAAAAGATTGTTTTATCGGAAGCCTGGCATCTTTTTTCATTTGTTGTAAAACTAATAAAAATTAAAATCCCAGCGCAAAGCAGTTCAAACTAAAACTGGAAACCATCCAATGGCAGAAAACTTCAAATTACAGCTTGACCTTTTGACTGCTAGAAAGAGATTACAATGGAGACTCCTTCCAAAAAAGCGATTGTGTGTGAAGGTGTTAATATAAAAAGTCTAATGTTAAGTTACTTCAAATCTCCTGCTTAGATAATAATCCAATGAAAGTAAAAGTACCGTAATTTCCGGACTATAAAGCGCACCCAAATATAAGCCACACCCACTGAATTTGACAAATATTTTTATTTTAAACATAAATAAGCCGCACCTGTCTATAAGTCTACACTGAAACTAATGAACTTTACACAGGCTTTAACGACAGTGTCTGTTACACGGGTAAAATATGTTGTGGCTCCTTTAGGAGCAGAGCGGCATTTTGGGAATAGTCTGCCGCCGCATTTTTCCGGTATTACTGCATGTGTGCAAGACCGAGGATTATGTCCTGATTATTTTCTGATGCTCATTTCTAAGTTTCTTTGACTAACCTGTAACGCTGTTGCCAAGAAAAATAAAAAAGCACGCGTTTTGGAAACCTGTCTGTGCTTATATGATTTCTGTTGTAACTGGAGTTAGCGAGCTCTCCCTTCACCCAGACTCAACGCGTTACAACGGCTTGTATCTAAACAGTAGCCGACCAAGAAAGTCATTGTTCACTGTCTTCCTCCTTCCTTTCACAACTATTTCTCTCGGGAGTTTTTCTTTTGCCATCGTCGTGCGTAAAAAAAAAAAAATAATTTTCTCCCGATGCTGTGCAGCTCAGAACACAGGTGAGGTGCGTTTTTTCATTTCCGTTCGGAAATTTCATTGGTCTAATGTTATGGGTCAGTTTTTTGGCTTGAAGTTTGTGAAACCGGTAAAAACCCAGGAAAAATTCATAAATAAGCCGCTCTGTTGTTTAAGCCGCGGGGTTTAAAACGTGGGAACAAAGTAGCGGCTTACAGTCTGAAAAATACGGTACTCCTTTTACAATTTGGGTTGAGTAAATGCGCTTTTCATTTACATTTTAGCACAATGAAATTTGTTCTTTGCATATCCCAGCGATGTTAAGAAGCTGGGGTCAGCCATGATACAGCACCTCTAAAGCACAGAGTGTTTAGGGTCTTACTCAAGGGCCCCAAAAGGGGCAGCGTGGCGATCGGGACTTACAGTGCCCTCCACAATTATTGGCACCCCTGTTTAAGATGTGGTCGTGGACTTCTAAAAATTCTCCTTTTTTTTAAAACAACATAGAACCCAAATGCAAAAAAAGAGAAAAATCCAACCTTTCATTTAAGTACATTACTTTGGTGGTAAAAAAAATCACACATTTAGAGAAAAAAAATTGAAATCATGTGTGCCACAATTATTGGCACCCCTGATGTTAATACTTTGTACAACCTCCTTTTGCCAACAAGACAGCACTTAATCTCCTCCTATAACATTTCACAAGATTGGAGAACACAGAGAGAGGGATTTTTGACCATTCTTCTTTGCACAATCTTTCTAGATCATCCAGTGTCCTGGGTCCTCTCTTATGCACTCTTCTCTTTAGCTCGCCCCACAGGTTTTCGATTGGGTTGAGGTCTGGGGACTGAGATGGCCATGGGAGGACCTTGAGTTTGTGACTGCTGAACCACTTTTGTGTAGATTTTGCCACATGTTTTGGATCATTATCCTGCTGAAAGACCCAATGACGACCCATCTTCAGCTTTCTGGCAGAGGCCATCAGGTTTTTATTTAAAATATCCTGGTACTTCAAAGCGTTCATAATGCCATGCACCCTAACAAGGTTCCCAGGGCCTTTGGAAGAGAAACAGGCCCACAGCATCACAGATCCTCCACCATACTTCACGGTGGGCATGAGGTGCTTTTCGGCATACTCATCTTTTGTTTTATGCCAGACCCACTTAGAGTGTTTGTTGCCAAAAAGCTCAATCTTAGTCTCATCTGACCAAAGCACACGATTCCAGTTGAAGTCCCAGTACCGCTTAGCAAACTCCAGACGTTTACGTTTGTGAGTGTTAGTGAGAAAAGGCTTTTTCCTTGCATGCCTCCCAAACAGCTTGTTGGCATGTAGAGAGTGTCTGATGGTTGTTTTGGAGACTCTGTGACCCCAAGATGCCACTCTTTGATGCAATTCTGTGACGGTGAGCTTGGGAAATTTTTTTACTTCTCTTACCATCCTCCTCACTGTGCGTTGTGGCAAGATAAACTTGGGACCTCTTCCAGCCTTGTTTGTCACTGTTCCAGTTGTTTTAAACTTCTTAATGATTCCTCTGACTGTAGATACCGGCAAGTTAAGGCGAGTGGCTATTTTCTTGTAGCCATTGCCTGACTTATGAAGGTCGACACATATCTGCCTTACTTGAATGGTGTGTTCTCTTGTCTTTGCCATGTTGACAAATGGGTAAGAGAATTAGGCCTCTGTGTCACGTCATATTTATACCCCAGGGAAACGGGAAATCATGAATTACTAATTAAAAGTCCCTAGATACCCTGACCAACCTTAGCAACTACAGAAAAATATATTAAAAAAAAAAAACAATTAAATTTTTCAGAGGAATTGTTAGGGGTGCCAATAATTGTGGCACACATGATTTCAAGTTTTTTTTTTTTTTCTAAATGTGTGACTTTTTTACCACCAAAGTTATGTACTTAAATGAAAGGTTGGATTTTTCTCTTTTTTTGCATTTGGGTTTTATGTTGTTTTAAAAAAAAGGAGAATTTTTAGAAGTCCACGACCACATCTTAAACAGGGGTGCCAATAATTGTGGAGGGCACTGTAAATCCCCGACCTTCCAAACAGTAACCCAGAGCCTTTAACCACTGACTTACAACTTCTCTAGAATTTGTGATTGACTGGATTAAGTATCAAAAGTACTGATTTATAAAAACTATATTTGAAAAAATTGTCGCTGTTCAGAATGAATCAGAATCAGAATACTTGATTGATCCCAGGGAAATTGGGAAATTGTTTGGTTCAAATCAAATCAAATTTTATTTGTCACATCAAATCAAGTTGCAGTTGCTCACATAAAAAAAAAATGCAAAGATTAAAGTAATACGAATATTTAAATAAATATACATATTAAGTTGGATATTCAGTGAAATGAAATGTGCAGCAGAAGTGAAAACAGATGGCAGAAAAGTTAAACTACAAGTGATTGTACATGTAACAATTATTATTATTATTATTATTATTATTATTATTATTATTAATATTATTATTATTATTATTATTATTTTGTGTTCTATTCTCCTGCACATCAAACCTTTTTATGGTTTTCTACACAGGGTGAGAGAACCCTTACTTCTCACTCTTTTACCAGAACCATATGGTTACTCTTGTTCTCTTACTTCAATGAAGAGTGGGATGGAATGATTTACTGAAATTTGGTAAAGTAAAATATTATACATTAAAATGGACTTTAAATCAAAGAAATCTCATTGACAGTATATTATTGCTTTTAGTTGAACAGGCTCCTCCCTGCTTCACTTCACAGACTCTCAGCGATCCCTAGAAGTGTGTGGCCATGATGTGTATATGGTATATGGTATAGTGGCTATTGTTTAAGGAGCACTGGTGGGTTGCGTTTACGGATCGCTGCTGCCAGTGCCATTTTGCAGGCGTCCTGGTCAGAGTGTCAAGTGTCACTCTCGGTTACAGCAACCTGCATTCGGCCCAAACGGTGGAAAAAGGCCGCCTTCACTCTGACCTGCAATTACCCGACCCAATCTTTGCAGATGGAGCTCAGCTGGAGTCACATTCACACCACTACACACATACACATACCCATACACATACACACAGCACAGCATTGACAGGGTGGTACTGTTTACTGCACAGAGAGATACCATAAACCTTTCACATCTTGTATTATCAATAGTAAAAAAAAAAAAAAATTGACTTTCATTTATTCTTAAATTATTCATTCAAATTCAAATCCATTGTAAAAAGCGCTATACAAATAAAATTGAATTGAATCAAGTAAGGCATCAATAGTGAGATGCCTTACTCTTGCCAGGGGTCCGCAGAGTTTAGTTTCTCTGTATTAGAACATGTATATTTTAGTGTTTTTTCGTGTTTCAAAGCACAATTTTAGCTCTTGTCTCTCTTATTTTTATCGATGTTGTCGGACACTGAAGCAGAGACGCTTCTTTCCGTCCTGCTCAGCTCTCTACTCGTCCACATTCCTTTCCTACCTACAAATATCCTGTAAAGTTTATACAGTACTATAGTGTAAATTGCTCTGTTTTGCTAAATTATGTACTGCAATTTGTTAGTCATTTAATATCAATAATTTGGACCATACTGGTCACAATTCTTTAAGAGACTGGTGTTGGCTTATCTAAAGGACATCACTGGACCACCCCAGTTTGCTTACTGAGTAAACATTTCTGTGGATGATGCGGTGAACATAGGGCTGCACTTCATACTGCAACATCTGAACAAACCAAGGCCTAATGTGAGGATCTTGTTCGTGGACTTGAGTTCAGCCTTCAATACCATCATTCCAACACTCCTCCAGATCAAACTAACCCAGTTCTCTTTTCCTAGCCTTATCTGTCAATGGATCACCAACTTTCTCACAGATAGGCAACAGCTAGTGGGAATAGGGAAATTCATGTCAAACAGCTGTACTATCAGCATTGGTGCCCCCCAGGGATGTGTCCTCTCCCCACTGCTCTTTTTACCTTTACACCAACGACTGCACCTCTTAAGACCCCTCTGTTAAGCTTCTGAAGTTTGCAGAGACACTACAGTCATCGGCCTCATTGATGCTGGTGATGAGTCCGCACACCAAAGCAAGGTTCAGCAGTTGGCTGTCTGGTGCAGTCATAACAACCTGGAGCTTAACTCACTTAAAACAGTGGAGATGATTGTGGATTGCAGGAACACCCCCCCCCCCCCCCCCGCAAATCTGGCTAGTAGGGTGGGGGAGAAAGTGAAATCATGTTGTTTCAGACGAGAAACTCACCTGCGAGAAGAGCGAGGAGACAGGGTGTGCACGTGTTCAGAATAGCAGACGTGGTAATGCACATGGTCAGAATAGCAACAGTTGCACAGCTCCGGATTTAAACTGGATGATGTCATTTGGCACACTGACTTATAAAGGTCAGTGCTCCCTGTGACTGTGCGTAGTGATACGTTTTTCCCTAATGAGCACGCTAGTGCTGACAGTGGCTAGATAAAACTCCCTGAAATGATCTGAGGAAGAACCTTTGAGAGAAACCAGACTGAAATAGGAAGTATGTCCTCATCTGGGTGACACCAAATGCCAATTCATCATATTATTTCATCACTGTTTCAACAATGGAAATTTAAGTGTTTGGGGTAATTGCAGCCCTAAATCATTGTAGCAAATTGTTCATATTAATTACAGCCGAAATCCATCTTTATGGTTCGTAAGCGGAACCATCCACAGTAATCTCACACATTTTTAGGCTGTTCATGTGGAACCATCCTCAGCTGTAGCGAGTGGGTTTTCAATTGATTAGAACTCCTTGCAAAAAACTAGGGCATCAGGATGGATTTGGTAGTTTAGAAAAGCTGACGGGGATGTCTGCTTATCTTAGTTTACATTCGTCTACCTTTAAAATAGTCAACAATCTGTTCTAATTTGATATAAGATGACTTGAATATTAGTATTTCTTTGTTTCATTTCTTGCCAGGCTTCCCATGTGGCCTGAAAGCTTTTTTTATTCAGCCTGGTGCCATATAATTTAGTTTAAACTGCATCTACATACATCTAAGGAAGATAAGGAGGGTTTTTTTTCACCTTTGAATAATCCAGCTGCAATCTCCACCATTTTTGGGGATGGGGCCAACAAAAGGATGTGATTTTTACTCTATAGACTGCAATTACGGTTGTAGGTCCTCATTGTGTTTCTTCCATTTAAAACACACTGTGTCCCTTCACTAATGACTTGTTCCTGATGTGTTCATTCATCCTTTTTGCACTTAGGCAATGTGTTTACCCAATAATTTACTCCATAGCCTACCCGCTCAGTGTGGCTCATAAGGAGAGAGAAAAAAGAAAAAAAAAAGCTCAGGAATTTCATCTCATTGTAGCTCTGTTAAGCCCATCTGTGACCTAGAAAGCTTTAGCATCCGCCTTAAGCTCCTGGCACTGTTATCTAGCTGAATTGCTGGTGGAACTGCAGGCTACGTTATAGCACAGGGTGCGGGCATGAAGCTCAATGCATGCTCATTTGTGTGATTTGGATTTATATTGGGGAAAAAACACTGTACTTTGACATCATTTCAATGCTGAGTTGGGTTTCTCAGAG
This sequence comes from Silurus lanzhouensis, assembly GCA_039877035.1. Lineage (NCBI taxonomy): Eukaryota > Metazoa > Chordata > Actinopteri > Siluriformes > Siluridae > Silurus > Silurus lanzhouensis. Next base: position 3,949,418 of record JBCEWE010000350.1, on the reverse strand, counting down.
CAGGAGGAACTGCAGTTATGTCGACGGCTGTAGAAATTTGGCGCAATCTACAGTGTTTTAGAAAAACGTGATTGCTGGTGGTCCTCATTTGTTTTTGTGCTGTTCGAGTAGATTATGATAATGTTATTAAAATGGAGCTTTATCTTGACTGACAGTTCACTTGTTCCTGGCAAAATGCGTTATTATGCTATGGTAGTAATTACTGTTAAAAATAGGGTGAGTCAGGACGGACCAGATGAAGAGGAAATTGGGTCACTGTTTTGATTGACAAAGGATTTTGAAATCATTTTTTGAAATGCCAGCATTTGGACCTAGTCAATTTCACTGATTAAATTAAATCCCTTTTTTGGTGGTGGTGGGAGAGGGGAATTGTATCTTGCTAACAAACCTGCCAAATACTGTATCACCAATTCATAAAACAATAACTTGTTCATGTTTCATGCTCTAGGCCAGGGGTTATCAATTAGAGAACTGTGTTCTGGGTATGGACCAAGTAAAAAGTATATCAGTGGGTGGGGTCCTGTGTTTAAGATGGTTCAACTTACAATTTTTCGATCTTTCAGTGACAATAACGATGTGACCAAAATTGTATATGGGAAAATAGGCAAACGTAGCAGTGTGTCCACATGCCCACTGGCACATACATACTGTACACTATATTGCCAAAAGATTCTGGACACTAGGTCATAAGTATGGTATGTGCTTTTTGAGCCTCACATTCCATATTTAGTCCAAATTTTCTCTTATAATTTCCTCCACTCTTCTGGGAAGATGTTCCACTGGATTTTGTAGTGTGCTTGTGGACATTTGTGTTCATCAGCCACAATCAGGTACTGATGTAGGTGAGGAGGCCTGGGGTGCAGTCAGTGTTCACATTCATCCCAAAAAATGTTCAGTAGGGATGAGATCAGAGCCTATAGCAGGCCACTCAAGATCTTCCTCCCCAAACAATGTAAACCATATCTGCATGGTGCACAGGGCCATTGCCATGCTGAAACGGGTTTTTGTTTCGAAGTAGAAGTGAACAAAAAATTGTATTATATCGCATCAAAAGACATTGTGTACAAGTGTGTGCCTCCAGCTTTGTGGTAACAGTTTGGAGAATAACCACATATGGAAGGAAAAGTCAGGGGTTCAAATACTTTTGTCCAAATAGTTCTAGACCTAGTTCTAATTCAGTTAATAAAGTAGATCAGCTGTTTTACGTAATGTTAATCCTAAATTCATGTAGGTTTCCTCCAGAGTTCCTTTGTTTCCTTACACTTGAAAATTGCTCCAGGTTTTAATGTGTGTTCATAGTGCCCTGTGCTGATCTGGCACCCTGAGCATGATAAACTGCCTAATAAATAAATAAATAAATAAATAAATAAATAAATAAATAAATAAATAAATAGACACATCAGACTAAAGATTAAAGGTTAGAAGAGCAGGACAAAAGAGGTGGAGTTTCAAGGACTGTTATACATTTTTCATTACATTGGCTAATTTACGGTCATCTAAAACATGCTTAGATGCATCAAGTAGAACTCTTTTCGGTTTGTCAATCTGTGAGACGCTTACCAACACCGTGAACTTGCGTAGAGTAAAAAAAGTTGTTTCTTCAAGTTTTACATTGTCTTGTGATGCAAGAATTATAAAGAATGGTTCGATCCTTGTGTCTTGAACGAAGCTTGTGCTAGCCTTCATTCTGGCTGGAGAGAGAGTTGGCTAGAGGATAGGATTTTGCCTGAACAGAATTAGACTAACTGAAACATCTTGAAGTTTTGGTCAGGCATTAGTTAAAAAAAGGGAAAAGGTAAAGGTGAGAGTAAAAAATAAAACATAACCACATAAAAAGTGTTTTATTTATAGCCATAAACAAACATGTCTTCCTTTCTACCTGACTTGAATTTAAACCTGCTCCGGCTAACATATGCTGCCGAAGAAAAACTATCAATAGCACTCCATACGCAACAATAAAGCAATCGTTTCCACAAGGTATAGAGCTTTTCTCTGCCTGGCAACTGACAAGCAAATAATTCCCTGCTGTTGTTTTTTTGTTTGTCTTTTAACGGTTATACTGTGTGTGTGTGTGTGTGTGTGTGTGCATAAACCGTATTTAAAGCACATTGAGTGATTATAGACTCAGAGAGACAAGCGCACAGCGACCATTCATCTGTTAAATCAGTCAGAAAATCACTGATTTAACACATCGCGTAAAAGTCAGTGATCAGAGATACATTGTGCCTTTTACATCTGTACTGTGGCATAGGCAGGACCTTCGGACATTGTAATTGCTTCTTTAAAAGCACTTTCACTGGGAACAAATTGTGGACTTTATTTCTTTCATTCATATGCAATAATCTTTCCATAAGTCAAAAGAATAATATTCCAACTGAAAATTTGCAAGGACACATACATGAAACTTTATTCAACAACGTTTGTGCATTATTCCTAGTTACTGTAGGGCCTTCATAGTTTATAGGCCTTCATGGAATTGGGATGCTTTCAGAAAAGTGTAGCATCTATAGCAAGTATGTAGAAATGTAATATATACCCATGTATTTCAGGAATTTAAAACAAACATTATGCTTGATATCAAAATACAAAGCAGAAAACATATAAAGTACCAAAAATACATACAAAATATTTGAATAAAAAAGTGAGGAAACTTTAAAACTTACTTTAGAAACCTACATTGGAATGTAGTCTCCTTTGTTGTTGTACCTTTGGAGAACATCCAGAAAGATTTTAAGTATAACCCTACAACATTTATAAGTAACTATGAGCCCGTAATGAACGCTATTCTAAATTCATATTTCGATCTTCATACCAAACTGACCACAGGTGACTTTCATGACTTTTTCCTCATTATCTTTCAACCAATTAAGGAAGTGTATTCAATTTGTTACAATTCACAATACACACAATCATTTTTAATGATTCTTGCTGAATTGGAGAGGTGCTGGATGAAGCATTGGATATACAACTACCTAAAGACATAAGATGTTTCCTTGTTTGGACAGAAACCCTTCTGGGTCTTAAGTGAAACCTTTTTTAGGAGTTTTGTTTACAGGACTAGAAGCTGGGAAAGAAGGAAGAAGGAAATGATACCAGAGTGTAATAGTCCCAGTTCCAGATTCTTTCTATTTGAGATTGACACTGTGCTACTTATGTTGACTCTTTTGTGAGTTTTTTTATTCGCCCTTTTTGCACATTTGCACCTTTTTTTGCACCTTTTTCACTTATTTGATGAATAATATGCAAGCAAAAAAAGACAAAATGAGGTAAAACTACAGCAACAATAAAAAACTTTGGTGTTATTGCACTGACACTGATGAAAACTCATCATATGTTAACCAGATACAAGCTATCTAAATATTATATAACAGACAAAATGCATAATTACCAATTTCCTAAGCTATGTGATCCAAAACTGCTCAGTGATCTCTTCCTTTTTTCTCATGTCAGGTGGTGGGTCAGATCGACAAGCTCACAGCAGACTTCGACTTCGACCCAGAGCCAGACGAATGGACAGTGGCGACAGCGAGCAGCACATCGAGTAGTGAACGTGGCCTCACTGAGGCATTCAGACTCGACTTCCTCAGCCACGATGTGCTTTCAGACGCCTGGGATTTCTGCGGCTACCGCAAAATGGCTCGGGAAGAAGACGACTTGCTGGAAGAGGAAGAGCCAGGGAGCTCAGCCTCGGCCACACCTACGCCCACTGTCAACACATATTCGCAGATGAACGGTGGCCTCCCAATCCCCAATGGACCTCTGATGGTCACTCCAGACTCTTCCAGTGAGGAGGCATCGAGTTCAACGCACAGTCAAAAAACATCACGCACCTCGGGGACGAGAGAACGAGTTCGCTTCAGCGATAAGGTCCTCTACCACGCGCTATGTTGCGACGACGACGATGAAGAAGATGAACCAGAGGAGGAGGACGGAGGAGAGGATGATGACAAAGTGGACTGCGGGATGCCAGACACAGACAGCGAGCCAAGTCCTTTGGCGTCTTCACCTGTCCCTCCTCTCTCCTCTTCCTCCAAATGCTCAACCACTCTTCACAAATGGCGGGAAACCTCTTCGGCCGGACCATCGCCTGTTAAGATGGCTATGCTAGGGCCACACACTCTGCCTAGAAAGGGTCCATTAAAACCGGGCAGCCGAAAAAAACTGCTGCGCAACAGCAGCACTCAGACAGTCTCAGACAAAAGCACGCAAACAGTATTGCCATACGTCCCAGCGAAACAGAAAAGCAAAGAGCCCTAAGGAGACCTTCAACCGAAAGAGCAAAGCAAACTGAAAGAATATTTGAGTGACTGTATATTATTTAATATCAAACACATAGATACTAGATTAAAACACAAATTAATAAAATGAATTACTAAATAAAATAAATAATATATGGGAAAACAGTCTGACTTCGAAGTCATTCTACAGCTCGAGCACGTACACAGTGGTGCACTTCATGGTTCATGGTGCCAGTTTTTGTGGGAAGCATCATATATTTTCATACAATTATTTTATAATTAATATATACTGTATAAAGGTTCTCTATGCACAATAAATAGCTGGAGTCCTGCTTAAACATATTATATATATAAAAGCATGTTTAGAGTTGGGTCTCTAATGAGAAATTTGACCCCAAAGTGTGCGTATTAATTACGATTACGAAATCACAATAATGAAGAAGAGGGGGGCTATTTTTTTTATCCAGAACTGCAGTTAGTAATATTACAATGAGGACTACTTATGCAGTATAATATTCATGGCACTATACCAAATTCCTGTAAAAAGCTTATTTGAATGCATTTTCCTATTCGTATAGCATCACATTTGTTAAGTTTTTGTTCATGTTTATCCAATGTTCTGCATTTTTAACCTATAATACACTGACCAGGCATAACTTTATGACCACCGATCAGGCAGAACATTATAACCACCTGCCTAATATTGTGTTGGACCCCCTTTTGCTGCCAAAACAATCATGACCTTTTGAGCATTAACAGCATGAACTTCTTCAGCAGTTTGAGCTACAGGAGCTTGTCTGTTGGCTCGGACCACACGGGCCAGCCTTCGCTCTCCATGTGCATCAATGATCATCGGCCACCCATGAAACTGTCACCGGTTCATCACTGTTCCTTCCTTGGACCACTTTTGATAGATACTGACCACTGCAGAGAACATCCCACAAGGGGTGTAGTTTTGGAGATGCTCTGACCCAGTCATCTAGAGATATCAAATTGGCCCTTATCATTCTCCTTACGCTTTCGAATTTTTAATGCTTCTAACACTTTAACATTAAGGAGAAATGGTGCACCTGCTGCCTAATATTTCTTACCAACTAACAGGTGCCATGATAAGAAGATAATCAGTGTTACTAATTTAATTGGTCATAAAGTTATAATGTCATAATTTTATGCCTGATCGGTGTAATTAAAAGTATGATATTGTTCAATTTTCATTTTCTAGAATTTCTAGACTTTTCACAGGCAAGTGCTTGTGTTCTAAAGCGGTAATACGGATGTTAATGAATTACCCAATTTTGACCAATTCCACTCAAGAGATGTATGGTGACCTTCAGGTTGCAAATTGCATGCAAGTAATTTCAATTATTCCACCGGGCAACCTAGGCAATCAACTTTAGTACTGATCTTGCGCATAAATATTAAGATGTTTGAAAAAATATTGTTTCAGTACATGAGCCATACCGCACAACTCATTCTTATACATATCTGTTTTGATTTTATGTCATTATTTGCCCTCACCTTACAACTACAGTATATCATGGTGTCATGGGTATTATGAATATACTGCAGTATATTATCCTGGGCACTAATATGAGAAAAGCAAGCTGACCTTAAACCATGGTTGTTGTCCTTGATTTTTTATAAAGCATTCCTGTATAACACTTCATCTGCAGCTGAGTTTGAAAGTGGTTCGAGCGAAGAAACACAATTTTTTCGAGTGTGCTTCCTCTCCTCTGTGACATTTAGCCATCAACACCACCGCCACCAGCAGCACCACCCTCCCTCTCCATGAACTTGTAGGCCAAGGTTGTTGGGGGCGATAACTTAAAACCCAGAGCACAAAGCTGAGATGCAAAAGGTTATGTCTCTCCATTTGGAGGCCCGGTAGGGAGTTGAGACTCAATAGTACTGTGTTTTATTCACAGGGATGATGCCAATAGGGTCCGATCGATAACGTTGGTTCAAGGCCCAGCGAGTGGGCTTCTACACTGTGTGCTCAGAGATTCTATAACAAAACCTACTTCTCCGCCAGAGAGCTTGGTATTTAATCTATGAGGGGTAAACGATCTGGAAGTGAGAAATAGTGGGTTAGTGAGAAACAGGACAAAAAGGGAGAGAACGAGAAACTGTAGAATAGTATAAATGAAGGGCAATGTAACCATTTAAAGGAACAGATTGGTCTTAATTACCCCCAAACATGATCATTTGCTTCCCAAATCACCTAGTGCTGACTCATCTCCCAGGGGAATGGGCAATGCACTAGGTTCCTCCTCAGTGATCTATAAGAACAAACCCAAGCTTAAACGACTGTCAAGTTGTGTCCTAACATTTGAGGCAATCAACAATTATTTTTACTTAAATCATTAGTGAAAATTTTGGAAAAATGCCTACCAAAAGGATTTCCAATGCAATCCATGGCTTATCAATTGGAACTCTAAGTGAAGTAATTTGTCTCGTTGGCTTATGGCTCGTGTGGTCGGGTCTATAAGCTCTAGAGCCTCTTAGGGACTCACTTGACGTGCACATGGCAGCCATAAACTAATTAAATGCCATATGACAACCATTAAATCGCTACCATTAAAGCTTAAAATTCATTAAAGTTCATCTAAAATGCACAACACAAGTCCGGTATACTTTTCTATGATATAATATGATGTTGTTTATAACTTGTCTAGTGAAAACCCAAAAGGAACACCACAGTAATCAAACTCCAATAAGAAACCCATAAAAAATCAATTGGTTGGTGAAGTAATTCTTGTAATGTAGCACGAATCCCTATTAAAAAATCGTATATTCCATGGGCACCAATTGAACGCTCAATTGGCTTCCGTCTGAATATTCATTCAATTTCTATGAAAATCTATATGGGAATCATATGATAATTATCCATAAGGGTCTATTCATTATTCCAGGAAAATATTCATTGCATTTTTGTTATTGTTTGTTTGTTTGTTGTTGTTTGTTCACAGCAAAACCAAATGCAAATACATAATTATACAAATTATATTTTATTCACATTAGAAGGGGGGAGGCAAATAATATGTCGCGAGTTCAATATTTAATTCATCGTTAGTAACTTTTGTTTAGATTGTAGGTGATAGAACCAATTAAATTAGCATACAACAACCAGAAAACTAATCACACACTGCATAAGTGCTGTACACAAATCTTGAGTTTGTTATGAATAACAAATATTTGTTTGTCAGGGCGAGAACATGCTGACAGTCTTTACATATTCACCTTTACTAGTTTTATTTTTTTATATAAAGTATAAAAGTCCTAAGAGGCAATACATTATAATATACAAATATGTACATTACAATGTACGTACAATACATTTTTTCCTTCTTGTTTTCTCGTGATCACGACCTTGACATAAATAATTTTCTCACGATTATTTTTTCAAGACTTTCACAATGTTTTTTATAATCTCAACATAATAAGATATATTCTCATGCCGTAATTGTGTCATGATAAAATCTCGAGGATTTTTTAACACTTTATATTAATACCAAAAGTACATTTAAAAAATATGAGTTTTATTTTTACATTATGAGAGAGTGGTGTATCAGAGAAGAACCTGACAAAAATTAACAAAACAAATGGTAGGCCTGTTGTTAAGATTCTGTATTAACATGAGGTTTTTCTATTATTGTTTTATGGTTATTGAAATGGTGACACTAATAATGTACAGAAAAATGAAGCCCTGATGACGAGAAAACAATGTAATGTCAAAATCACAAGAAAATGAAGTAATGCTCACAAGAAAAAACTACACAGTCTCACCCCACATCTTCACATATCGACGTTGCCTTGGATGGCTTAGACATCCAACGCAGAAGGGAGCCCCTTTGCGTCGCTTTTCAACGTAGATGGCTGTCCTATACACTTCAATGCAAATCCCTTATCTTCGGATTAGGGTTAGGGTTAGGGTTAGGGTTAGGGTTTGGGTTTGGGTTAGGGTTTGGGTTAGGGTTTGGGTTAGGGTTAGGGTTAGGTTTAGGGTTCGGGTCATCTTCGGATTTGGACGCGGCCGGGGGACAACCAACGAATCGGTCATATGTAGTGGACATTTCGTAACATTATTATTATTTATTAAATATAGTATAAATAATCCGATACACTTATTATTATAAATAATAAGTAATGTGTGTAAAAATATAAATAATAAGTGTGTATTAATATAAATAATATTTATTATAAATAATAAGTGATTAAGTGTATAGGACGGCCATCTACGTTGAAAAGCGACGCAAAGGGGCTCCCTTCTGCGTCGGATGTCTACGCCAGCCGAGGCAACGTTGATATGTGATGATGTGGGGTGAGACTGGCCTGGAAAAAACTTATGTGGAGATCATGAGAAAATTAATAATAAAAAAAGAAATATAAGTATAATGCATGGCCTATTAGGACGTATGTTACATTGTAAAATGACTCATTATAAAAAAAACAGCCATGCTCACCTCAAATTCCTATTAAACATTATATTTCCTATGTTTTTTTTCCTGATTTCAGAGAAAACACCTTTTTTACATTTTTACTTTTATTACTGCAAACAAAATGAAGAACCCTTTTTGGAAGTTTCCTATAAAAATCAATAGCTTTTTACAACTGACTAAATCAAAGTAAGTCCATTTAAACCACTACTGAGATTTGTATAAAACATATCCATGTGATAATGTACTTCCATCTCTCCAGTCTGAATATTACAGCTTATTAGTGAAACAACAGTTTAACATGAAGACATTCGATGAGTTTGTTGTGCAATCTAACATTGTCTAGAGCATGCAATTTCCTCAACAGACTCAATATGCTTGATTCGCATTGTTTATACGGTCAAGGTAACACAAATTCTTGATAATCTTTGAATGCAGGGCTTTGGCAGACCTGAGTACAGCTGCCACACTGGTCGACATTTTGCTTACATTTCCATTTGTCTTGCACGTTTAATTCCGGAGACACTCAGGGAGAAGGGTGCATCGAATAACAATCGAAAAAAATCACACCCAGCTGTTCTGCCTGTCATTTCTTCAGCTAGATTGAGGACCAACAGGTCAGCAGACACATTAACATGAACAAACAAAGCAGCGGCACTGGCGCGCAGAAAGCGCATCAATCACCATGAATGGAAACACGGCCAGGCTCTAAAAGCCATGCTTTGGCCACTCGTTACGCCCAGCCATGATTTATTTATCGATTGATTTTGTTTTGTTTTTAACCTTGCCTATTTAAAAAATTAGGAAGAATTTGCACAGATAGAAATGATAGACATGCGCTTAACATTTGAGATAAACAGACAAATATTTCCGTTTTATAGACGAATGATGATGTAGTCATAAGTCAGAACATTGATGTCCTGCTGTTCATCTTATGAGCTCAACAACTCCCCAGAAGCAACAACTCAATACTCACTTCGCTGTGAAAAAAAAAAAGGAAACACTGCTGGGAAAAATTTGAGATGTTATTTAGCCAATTAAAACATATAATGAAGTGCAGGTTGGTGGTGCAAACCTATTGGAAAGTGCAATCCAAGAGACAGGAAGTAATAAACCTTCCAGCTTTGAGAGCTCGGGAGAAGGTTGAAGAATATTATTAACTAGCAAGGAGAAATAATAAATAAATAAAACAGCATTTTCAGACTTTAAGATTCCACTGCTTCAAGGCCAACATTAACTTCTATCATTATTGGTGCAATATGTAGCTGCTTTTTGATGCTTGTTCTTATTTGGAATAAAAAAATATACATATGTGATCTTGGGCAAAAAAGCAGACAGCATTTCAAAATCCAAACCTTCTTTTACATCATCCTTGGCCTTCATCAACAGCAGAAAATGACACAGTGAAGTGTAGGCTACAATAACTTGAATACATTTTGAACAGAAAGTGTATACAGTATATACTAAGAATGCATTTCCAAGCAAGTCACATAGTAACACTGTGAGCAAACTATAAGGGATTGAACTAGCCAATACCCACAATACCCACAAACATGCTCTGGAATCAAATACCTCTTTTGATCCAATGAAAAGTATTTGAAATGAACCTCAGTTGTTTGGTCTGCAAGCCCTGAACCACATTTTGAGAGAAAAATATTCTATCAGATGGCATTATTTGGACATTTCTCATTTTAAAATATGATATTATTAATCACAATATTAAATCTCATTAAGCAAATAATCTTATTATTTACAATTTTTTGTATTTTAGGTTCATATTTCATTTTTTGTGACTTAAATGGTTAATTTGAGTTATTGTTATTGACTTGCTAGCACATTTTTCTTTTCTTCTTCTTTTTACATCTTAATATTTCACATTCTCACATAGAATAGATGAAGGGTGTTTTCTATTAACATGTATGTACCAATATAAGTGTATCGAGTGCTGATTGGCCAATGTACTGTACATATACTTTTTTTGAGTACGTATTTTAAAGGAATCAATTATTTATTTGTTTGTCTGTTTGTTTGTTTATAATGTAATCTATCTATCTATCTATCTATCTATCTATCTATCTATCTATCTATCTATCTATCTATCTTTTTTTTATGACATTTTTAAATTTAGACTTTTAAATGTAAAATTGTTCTACTTGTTTTTCACCGCACAAAGTTTGAAAACCAAACTTTTAAATACAAAAAAAGAAACTTTTCATCTCTTTAAATACATTTCAGTTCATCTGCTCATACAGTTCAGAGTGCACAGAGTTAACCTGGATGTAAAAGTAATGTATTCCATAGCGTATTCTCTGCTTGTGCACCAGATGTCTACTCTGAAAACTTCTTCTGGTTTTTATTTTAAAAAAAAGATAAAAATAGGACCAGCATATGGAGAAATACATTTTCAGTGACCAAAATGTTCTTATATTGCAGGACCTGATAAATCTTGCTGATTTATCGTTCTACTTTACTGTCACTATTCTGCTATTCTCAAAAAGTACACAGTGATCTACGTTAGCAGAGTTTGTGTATCTGGCACTAATGACTAACTTTTCTTTATCCATTGTTGATACAAATTTAGGTTGTTATAGATAGTTTATGAATTAATTTTTTTAATCTGCAAAAGAAATTAAATGGAGAAATGAGGGTGCTTTTTAATAGTTAAAAAGTCTCTTGAATATTATTTGCATATTTTTTTCTATAAAAAAAGTGTGTATATATATATATATATATATATATATATATATATATATAATAAACAAAAAAGTATTTTTTTATTATATAATAAGTACATATTTAAACAGTCAAAATGACACTCATGACCATTATCGAATTCCTAATCTGAGAGGTGTACCTAAAAATCATATCTGAGTAAAAGTATAGATAACTAACTGCAAAACTTACTTTAAAAGTCTTTAGAATATCTGACTTTAATAGCACTAAAGTATTTGCGTCATATTGACTGTAAGATGCACTAATCCTTAACACCAAGACACATGTTAATGAAAAGCCTCAGACAGTTGATCTGTGAGGTTTTATTTCCTAAAAATCTAAACTAAATTGTTCACCTCAACACTGCATTAACCATCAACACAACAGCCTTTTCAACATGCCAGAGTGAAACACAGATCAAGCAAGTCCTTTAAAAAACTAAGTAGTAAAACAATCTTTTAAAAAGGTTTCTTCAATTAGCAAATACAATTACAGCATAATGTGACAAAGTAAAAGAACCATTAATATTCACTGGACAAATAAAAGTAAAGTAGATCATTTTAGATAAAGTAGAAGCAAATATTTAGAGCTGACTGTAATTTCAGACACCTCTCAGTCTATTTTTATTCAACGGCCACAAAAGCTGTTTCTCAAATTTTTTGGAATTCATTCAAGCATTTTTCAGAAGTTCCCTGGTGGTCTAGTGGTTAGGAGGCGGCGCTCTCAACGCTGTGGCCCGGGTTTGATCCCCGGTCAGGGAACCAACCCCAGCCATTAGGGTTGCACAAGCCAGTGCACTCTCAGTGCCGGTCCCAAGCACCGGATAAATGGGGAGGGTTGAATTAGGAAGGGCATCCAGCCTAAAAACGTGCCAAATCAGACATGCGGATGGTCCGCTGTGGCGACCCCTAATAAGAGAAGCCAAAAGAAAGTTTTTATTCGAGCTCTTTTCGGACTGAAAATGAGGCCAGCAGTGCTAAAATGTCCCTCATAAGCAGTAGATGTGGGTAGGGGATGTTGAGCCTTAATGACATCTTTAACAGAGGTTCAAAATGTAATTGGTAGCGCTCATTGTTGCTTATATAATGGACATAAAATATAATGGATTAAAAAGCACATCTATTCAGTCTAAAAGTTGTAGTTGAGTAGAGAGTAAAAGTTGCTTATCTCTTTAATACTCCAGATAAAACCAGAAAGTAGCCAAAAGATTGCTTAAGTACAGTAACGAAGTACATTTACTCAAATACTTTACACCATCGCCTACTCCTATTCCTACAATCAGGAGACAAAACCTTGTTCAATAACAATAAATAAATAATGAATAAATATCACTCATGAGACATACTGTGTACTCATGTGGGAACAAAATTGCATAAGCCTGGAAATATGGAAAACAGCATACAGAAAGAGAATTCCAAGTTACGTTCAAGAATTAGTGCTAGTGATGGATTGCTGGCTTAAATAACAAGTCAGAATGAGAGAATATGATGAAATGATTAAATAATCGATCACATTTATTGCTTTTTTTTTTTATAATGAATGCAATAATTCAGAACTGGTGGATTAAAGCGTCTGTAGTCCAGCATTGGTACAGAGCAATAAATAATAAGAGCAATAAATAATTTCTAAAAAATGAATCCAGAATAAAAGTTCTATGGTGCAACTACCAACAGAAAAAGTGTGAAAGTATGATGCAATGATTTAAAAAAAAGTAGCTTAGCATCTGATTTTGAAAACTATTTCTGTTGGCTTTAAGACAACTAGCCACACTTAATTTAGCCACTGTTAAAATTTCCAGAGCATTTTCTGGTAACACTGGGCAAAAAAGTCCACTATGTATGTGCATATATAAACTAAGAGTTGTTTAAGGACAGCTAATCCACCTATGTGCATGAAAAAAATCCTCCACACAGACAGTACCTTGAACTTCAGTGTTTTTAGTTTTCGCTGCTTCACATTAAGAGATAAGATAAGATAAGATAAACCTTTATTCGTCCCACAGTGGGGAAATTTCTTTGTTACAGCAGCATGAAAAAATAAATGCAAATATATAAAAGAATAGACTAATAGACATACTATAGTATACAAGTATATACACAACACAATGTATAAATACAAATGAGGAAAAAGTACGTATTGCAGGTAGTATTGCACACAGGTGGTATTGCACGTATTGCAGGTAATATTGCAATACGTATAATAATGAAACCACAGGTAGTATTAATACACAGTGAAACAGTAATAACTAGTAAGTTATCCCAGTTGTATAGTATATTTAAATTTAGCTTTCTTTTAAAAAAAGCTTACTGCTTGCATATCTACTTCTATATCTACAGCTTGAGATAAAAAGAAATCAGCCCTAGCTAAAAAAGACGTTGGGGTTCGGATTGAAAAGCCTACTTAACACCTTTGGGATGAATTGGAATGCTGACTGCCCCCAGACCTTCTCAACTCACTTACATCAGTACCTGACTTTATTAACACACCTGTTATGATTTGATGAGCACACGTTTTTTTTTCCACAACCCACATTTCTAAATCTGGTGGAACATCTTACCAGAAGATATAGGGACTAAATAGGGACTAAATGTAGAATGGGATTTTCTAAAAAAAAAATGATACCAGGTTTTTTATTATGGTCAGGTGTCGACAAATTTGAGTCTGAATCGTGTATTGTGAATTGAGTTCAATCCAGTTTAAAAAAATCCAGTTTGAAATGAAATGAAGGTATAATACAGTCTTAACAATGAGATACAGGCACAATGGACTTATAATGGATGTAAAATGGATCTCATTTGGTTGGCGATCGCGGTTAAGGAAAACGACAATAATCTTTAACGCACGTGAACGTGGCACGTTTCACTTTGCCGTTTCCTGTCCCCTATAACACTATAACACTAAAAGCAATGGCGCTCGCATTTCCGGGACACGTTTCAGTTTGTGCGTAATTGGACCCAGACCGAATGAATGTTTCCTCTTTTTTCCTTCTTCCTGTATTTTTTTGGGTTTTCTACTCCAGTACATTGGATTTCAAATGAAACAATACCTGTGTGGTTAAAGTGCTGAATGTCAGCTTTAATGTCAGCATTGTTTCATTTTGAATTCAGTGCACCAGAGCACCAAGCCAAAAGAACAAAAATTCTGTCACTGTCCAATTACATAGAGAGTGTGCCGCATGTGTTATCAGTGTCTGAAATGGCTCTCGGGAGTCAGCGCAGCCTCCATCAGACGCTCGCCGAATGATGGAGGCACATGTCACGGAGACATTAGAGGTCACTCCTCTACTGAATTGTGGAAAATGGATGACAGGTGTGTGTTTTGCTTGGCGAATGGGACTCTGTGAAGCAGAGAGCTCAGTACAGTCACACTGATTACTATGGATTGGCTGGCTCGCCATCGCTACTCAGGCTTGATTTGTTTCATCTCTGTCATTTATGTCCTGCCGCATCCAGAACAAACTATTTCTCTTCTTTTTTTTTCTTTTTTTTTTTTTTACTCTATCGGACGGACCATGGAAATGTCTCACGTAAGAACGCTCTGATGTTATATTTAAATGGAACAGACATCATAGAGTCAGGGTTTGGACCTCTGGGTTGATTTGATGAAAGTGCAATTTCGAAATTGGCCAGTGTTTTTGTGGTGTGTATTAAAAAGACAAAGAGTTCTTACAATTTATTTACATTCCAATCGCAAGTAATTTTTTTCATCTATGAGTAATAAATACAAACTTTTTTTTTTTCAAACAATATGTGTAAAGCAATACTCTTTTTTTTTTTCTTTTGCTT
Organism: Silurus lanzhouensis; assembly: GCA_039877035.1. Classification (NCBI taxonomy): domain Eukaryota; kingdom Metazoa; phylum Chordata; class Actinopteri; order Siluriformes; family Siluridae; genus Silurus; species Silurus lanzhouensis. The sequence goes on along the minus strand of JBCEWE010000350.1, from coordinate 3,934,247 downwards.
GGAAATATTCTACAACCTTTTAGATGTAATAATGTCCTGGATATTATTCATGGGCTCTAAAAGACTAACAGGTCTTCTGAGTGGATCTTGAAAGCAGCTACTGTAATTCACTAGAGGGTGTTTGAATGTCTCAGCAAATTGGGTTAGACACAGGTCAGTGCAATGACAAGTATGAATCAGTGATGGCCTTTAATCACATTCTGTTTCAAGAAATCCCCTGTGTGAGGGCAGATTTCTGATCTGTCTCGAGCGGTTGTTTTGTAAAAGATCAGTCTGCTGTTTAAAAATGATATTAAGTGGTTGTCTGGTTTATAAGTGTTTAGAAGGGTTTCTGTCCTATTGTGAGTTGATTTGGTAATCATCAGGCAAACTTATTATCCTTGGCTTTTTAATGCTAATATACAACAACAGTGACCATGAGGAGGGTGGAGCTAAACTCTAGATATCCGAAGAGGTGGTAGCTCATTTGTTAAGATGTTGCATTACTGATTGGAAGGTCAAGGGTTCAATCCTAATGCTAAGATGCCACTATTGGGCCCTTAAGCAAGGCCCTTGATCATCTGTGCTCTGTACCATATCATGGCTGACCCTGCACTCTTACCCCAGGGTCTGGACAAGCTGTAATATGTTATGAAAGAAATTTCACTGTGCTGCTATGTTTATGTGACATATAAAGCCGATTCTATTTTTCTACAATGATATAAAACCGAGACTTACTGTATAGTTTTTCCATTAGGATTCATTATTAGATCTGTGAGCAACCTTGAAAAAACAACTTAAGCTTTAGATATGTTCATATACCTTGTATTCCATTGTGCTCTTGAGATTGGTGTTCCAAGGAGCTACAGTTGGTTTATCTTGAGGCGAGATTATTGAGGTTTCTGTAATCAGTTAACTAAAATATAACTAATACTGTATATAACTAACCAGTTTTACTTTAGTGTAACTAAAATTTGTTGACACAAAGACAGCCACCACGGTTCAACCAAATTAAATAAAATCATTGACATAAAATAAATAAAAAAATTTAAAATAAAAACTATCAAAGAAACAAGTTCACAATATTGGGCCACTGCAATGTACGAAACTGTCAATGTAAAGCCTTAGCCAAAGAAGTTAATAAATTAAGTTATTAACACTTTAGAACCTGTGCATTATTATAATATTAGTGATTTATCTTTTAGTTTAAACTACTTTGAGTGATGTTTATAGAAGAAATAATAAACTAAAGGGGTGCCTTTTTATACAAATAATACAGAAATAAACTTGTAATCCATTAAGGAATGAAACCTTCATCCTTCATAGCAAATTTTCTGATATTTTGGTATGTGATAGCTCAGTGTTTATGGCTTTGAGTGCCTTATCAGAAGGTCGGGTGTTCAAGCCCCAGCACTTCCAAGCTGCCACTGTTTGGTCCTTGAGCAAAGCCCTGAACTGCTCGGTTGTATAAAAAAATAACAAATGTAAGTCACTCTGGATAAAGGTGTCGGCCAAATGCCATAAATGTGAATATATTAAACAACCACACAGTTGTGAGTGTGATATTGCATTTATATAACAGTAATTACATTCCCTAAGCAAAAAAGTATAGAAGTAATTTTCCAACATATTATGTCCAAATTACTGTTTATATTTGCTCTGCTAGCAGAACTAGATCCAGATAAAGCTACACTCTACAATCTACCTTTTTTTTTGACGCGTTAAATAAACATTTTCTAACCAGCAATGAAAAAGACTTGCATCAAGCAATGCTGGAGAAGTCGTATTTCAGGGTTAAGACACTTAGACACTGTTTAGAATGTAATTTCTTCAAATCCCAGGTCCACCATTCTGCCACTGATATGGCTCATTAACAAGGTCCTTTACCCTCAATTGCCTCGTTGTATAAATTAATTATATGTAAGATCTGGATAAGGGCATCTGTGAAATGCTGTAAATGTAAAATGTATGCAAAAATGTAACCACCATTTTATCTATCTATCTATCTATCTATCTATCTATCTATCTATCTATCTATCTATCTATCTATCTATCTATCTATCTATCTATCTATCTATCTATCTATATATATATTATGCTACAGGCAGAACCACAGTTCAGGTACTGTTACATATAATTCATTCACACCTCCTGACCAATCACATTCAAGTATCCAACCGAACGAAAATAATCGGGAGTCGGCCGATTGGAAATCAACAGCGCTATGACTTAAATCACAGCAAATGTGTACAACTGAGCCACAGGTAAGCATGAAAGGAAAGGAAGTGCTATGTTGTTATTCGCAGAGGGAGTTCTGCACAAGGCTATATTCAACATCACTCACATTTTCAATGGGCTTTGTGAGTGATTCATGAACAGCCTCAGTCCGGGTACTGATAAGACCTTCAGAGGAATGACGAGGAGACAAGGTAGGCACTGTGGTCGCATCACTAATGCTGGACTTTAAGTCTCTTTTCAAGGATTGGGTGTCAGGGTCTGGATTAAAAAACAAATACTTAAACTATACTTATTCTATCTGAAATATGTGTTTCTTAATGTTGAATTTTTTTCTAAAGTTTAGATTTAAATGAAAAGCCAGAGTGCTTTGTATTGTATGATAATGAAGATTTTTTTGTTTGTAGACACCTAAACATAAGATTCTTATGTGCTTTTTGAACAGATGTTCCACTAGATTATAAAAGTGTGCTTGTCCTCATTCAGCTACAAGGATGTTAGTAAAGACAGATACTGATCTAGGGTGAAGTGAGAAGGTCTGGGGTGCAATCAGGGTTTCAATTCATCCCAAAGGTGTTCAGTAGGGTTGAGGTCAGAGCTCTATAGCAGGCCACTCAAGATCTTCTGCTCCATCCCATTTAAATCTTCATTAAACTTACTTTGTGCACAGTATTAGCATCTCAAAACAGGTTTGGATCTTCTAGTTGAAGTGAAAGGAAAATTTCATGCCACATCCAAAGACATCCTGTAAAGTTATGTGTCTTCAAGTTTGTTGTAAGAGTTTAAAGAAGAACTACATATGGCTAGAAATGTCAGGTTCACCGATTTATTTGTCCATATAGTGTACCTTTATTACTATTAATAAATGGAACATATGAAACTAAATAGAAAATATCAAAACAGGTATAAACAAAACTATAAACTGCACCTGCACAATAAAGTCCTGGAGTGATGAAGCTAAGGCTGATAAACTGTGAGAGTGTTGGGATTATCAGAATATTTGCTAACAATATTTCCTTGGGTGTATATTTAATTACAACAAAAAAGAAAAAGTCATGCAAACAGACACAGATACATGTACCTATACTGTCAATGTTTACATCTTTAATCTATAGAATTATAGCAAAATATAATTATTATATATTCTAGAAAACTTTGATGGTATGAAAATTTTTTTATGAAAAGATGAGGTTTTAATGATGACAGAAAGAAGTCTATATTAATGTCAAGCAATAATAAGAATGAAATCATTGCATTTTTTTTTTTAGAGATTACTGTACAAACAAACCTTGATTTTCTCTGAATTTTGCTCAGCCTTGATTATAATGAAAACTGTGCAAGTACACAGCTACGTACAGGGATTAAAAACTCATATTCCTAGCATTGTTACCCTGGTGGTCTAGTGGTTAGGATGCGGCGGTCTCACCACTGTTTGCCCGGGTTCGATCCCTGGTCAGGGAACCAACCCCAGCCATTAGGGTTGAACAAGCCTTAGTGCCGGTCCCAAACCTGGATAAATTGCATTAGGAAGGGCATCCAGCGTAAAAACCTGTGCCAAATCAAACATGCGGATGGTCCGCTGTGGCGACCCCTAATGGGAGAAGCCGAAAGAAAGTTTTTTTTTTTTTTTATTCCTAGCATTATTACAGGACTACCGCAATGGTCATTTTAAAGTAAACTGTTTGTGAGGTTTGTTATAATTTATTATTCTGATTTTTAGATCAGAATCAGAAATACAAATACCAAAAAGATGTATGACATAAAATGTGCAATAGAACTGTAGGTCTGTAGGTTTACATTATCAACTCCATAAGCACAGTAGCCAAAGTAGTCAAAATACAAAGTGTAAGTCACAGAGATTTTGCAAATAATAATTAAAAATCAACAAGTTGCAACAAAATATAAAGTTGCAACAATGATGTGCAAAACGATTTATTTTTTTCAGACCATTGCACCCTTATAGTGATCATTTCAGAATCAAGGTTGGAAACACACAATTTGTATTCAATCTCATTGTGTACTGTAACATTTAAATTTACATTCACTAGAACTTAGAGGTTTGAACCTGCTTCTGTCTGAAAATACCTCTACACAAAGTGAGCTCCATGAATACATGGTGTGTTAAGTTTCGAGTGAAAATATTGTCCTGCACAAACATTTTTGGCATGAGCTCAAATGCCAACCAAACCCCAGACCTTCTCACCTGATATCAGTAGATAATGCATTTTATCTGAATGATCACAAATCTCCACAGCCATGCTCCAAAATCTTTCAGACAGGCTTCCCAGAAAAGAGTGGAGGTTATTACTTATATACACATAGCAAACACAAATGTCCTGGACTGGAAAAGGTCAGGTAAATATTATTACCATATCATTAATACTTATTTACTGAATGATTCAGTAGCGATTGAAGTGTATTGCTGTGTATGTCAAAAAACAGAAAGAAGAATTAATAGCTGTACCAAAAGGCTTATACTGGTTGTTGTGAGATCAATCAGAAATGCGTCAGAAACTTGTGAATTTTGCTAGGACCTAAAAACCCCCAGTGGCCACACCTTATTAAAAATTCAACCACCTCAGCTGCTTCATAGACTTGAACTCATAAGGTGACACATTTTTTTACTATTACTTTCATAAATGCTTTTCTACATTTCTTATATATTTTGACTTAAGTACTTGCTTTTAAAGGTATAAAAAGTACTGATCTGTGAGAAATCAAATTAATAATGAATGTATTCAGTGTTTCTTTCTCCTGCCTATCAGACCTTTACAAGGAGAGAGTTTTCTATAGTTACAGACACACACTGGGTTTACCATGGTGTTCCCTTTGTGTAAAAAAATGAGAGCGGCTTCTCATTTAATGCAACGTATGCAAAAAGGTTAAGGAAAAAAAGAACAATTACACATTAAAATGCAAGTGAAGTCAAAGTTCCCCACATGAAAATACTCACATGAAGTACAAATACATGTAAAATAAACTAATGTACAAAACTGTAAAGACACTTCAGTACCGTCCACCACTGGAAGCCACATTCAAGGTGAAAGCAAAAAAATGGGCGTTTGGTTTTACAAAAGCAATCGAAACTGACCACAAAGCATTTTCTCGAAGACGCTTTTTCCTTCTGACACTTCGTTGAAGTTAATGACCACAAATGCACTGAGACAGTTTATTTCGGATGCCGTATATCGACGTCGCGCTGCACTGCGATACCTTTTGACAGTTAAATATGTAGCTGTCTTCAGGAACATATAAATTAATTTCTGTCTTCCGTAGCTGTGTTCACCCAAGACATTACAGCATATGCAATCGTTTTCTCGTCTTATTTTTATTGCACGAATATGACAGAAGTTAGTGTAGTTTCCCTCCGGTCAGATAAATATTCAAAACATTAAGTCCTCCTGATGTGTAATGATATGGGGAAATGGGAGATGCTGGTTAAGTTGCTGGACTCAAACATTTTTAATATGGATGTATCTAAATAATGAGATTTAATCCTTTTGAAGTAGTTAATTACATTTTATGGATTTTTTTATTTATATTCATATTGTAATCTACTTATGGGTGAATTGTAAATTGATCAGATCAACATCATCCTCTGTCTGGTCACCTGAGGTGTGAATCAGTCACAGAGTTTAAAGGCTCATTGCTGTCCCTTCACTCCACTGATCTCTCTTCATACATCATTTGGGAAATAAATGCTGATTTATTCAGAGACTTGCATTCTCTTGCATCAGTTTTATAGTAAAATGTATTTTGATCAAAAATAAATAAATATATATATATATATATATATATATATATATATATATATATATATATATATATATATATATTGCCGCATATAAATGCAGAAAATGTAAATATATATATACACATAAACAGTGGAACCTCAATAGTTGGCAACTTTCCATTTGAAGCCGTACTTTTAAAGAGTAACTCGTGAAAAATCTCCTAAGAAGCTGCGAGTGGCTCAAAAGTTCGAAAGAGTAAAATGTTTAAAAAACTATTTTATAATTTAATTATTTATTTAAAGTAGTAAATAAAACATTTATGACAAGTAAATTCACATTTTTTGTTGAGTTTACAGTACAGTGCATGTACAATTCCCCTTGATCTTAAGGAGAGAGTCAAAACCTCACCATTTTTGGTTACTTGCGAGGGGTCATAGAACGTAACCCCTTGAGTAACGAGGTTGCACTGTGTAAATATATATATATATATATATGCCCACAAACTTCTGTCTATATAGTGTATGAAAAGTTCTTACATTTAAATCAGTAACATCCTGGAGGTGTGTTTACAGTAATCAGGGCTTCAAATTATGATGAGAGGGTCTAAAGCAACAGACCTAAGACACTACTTCATAGCTCCATGTCCTGGGTTTTTTCAATCCTAAGCTTGCTTTACTGGATTCTATCTCAAATTTCTTCAAGAAGATTGACTGTAAAGCTCTGTGAATATTTGTGCACATTTTCATCCCATCCAGTGTTCCCACAATAAACACTGAATCCACCATGGCCCAGACAAGGATAAAGAATTTACTGAGAATAAATGAATAAAACATTGAATTAGCGAGCAATCTCAGCGGCAACATTAAGTAAATTCACTTAACATTATTGCAGGGCAAGAAACCAACAACAATAACAACAGCGGTGATGTGATCTACTTAAAGGCTGAGATCTAATTATTTAACTTACGCAACACGCAGAAATACTTTGCAACAACAACAAGGAAAGATGAAGCACTTATTTACAAGACCCTCTACAGGATAAGAAACAATCTGAGTTGAATGAGCTTGAATGGAGGTGTAAGTGTAACTAGTCCCTCTTCGGTTTATCTGTTGGTGTAGTTTATCACCTTAAAAACATATATGGACATTTATGAAGCCAAATGAAGAATGGCATTTTAAAATCTAGAAAATGTGGCCTTTTTGTATTTTTTTTTTTCCACAATGAATTAATAAAGCATGCATTTAACAATGTACAAAAGGCTTTTTTCCCCTACTTATAATGGTTCACATTTTGCTGTTAATTAACTGACAGGTTTAAGGGAAATGTTTTTTCAGCATGAACCTAGCAAATTTAACATAATGCTATTAGCACACAAACATTACAAAATACAAAATAAATGCATTCATTAGCTTTCAATCTAGAATTTAGGTTAAGGATTTGTACCTGCAAAATTGTATTTCATGCATTTTGAGTTTTTTACACTGTTAAAGAATTGAATGCTAATTCTAAACATGGCTAAAGTTTAAAAAAACTATTTGGACCTATGATGGAGTATTTCTTTGCCAAATACACTCCTTCTGGGTCATAAATTTTTGTGACGTCATGAATGGTGAAATTCCTTGTATGGGCATTTCTGGAAGCAGAGCAGATGAACCACAGGACCCAGAGATAGAGAACAAGAGCACACCCATCACTGTTCTTCATTCGGTTACTGAGGTTTTAAGTAGCGCTATACAAGACTTGCTCGAGAAGATCGTCTGCAAAGAAATCCATTTTTAAATGTGAAGGAAGGAGAACCTTGTTTAATACTTACCATATATACACGTGTTGCTGATGTTGTTCTTGATGTTCAAATTCAGACTCAGTATCCGATTCTGGATGAAATATGTACGTCTGGATTTGATTGTTAACAGTCGATGCTTTAAGACTAAAAAGTTATTGTTCTGCTTTATTAATAATGTTACAGCTACACAAATGCTCTGCATGCTCGTGACTCTTTAACTCCGCCCACAACACGCCTCTAGAAGTTCGGCTGTTTTCGAAGAAAAGCTGGATCTTTCTTTTGTAAATCTGATCAAACTAAAGACTTCGGATTATTAAGGATGCAATACTACTTTATAGTTACGCAAGATATTCATGAGATTAAACCGAAACTGTGTGTGTGTGTGTGTGTGTGTGTGTGTGTGTGTGTGTGTGTGTGTGTGTGTGTTGTGTGTGTGTGTGTGTGTGTGTGTGTGTGAGGTGGGGGAATTTTATTTATTAATTTCTTTAAGAATTTTCAAGTGGTTTGCTGATTTTAAAATGTGAAATCAGTGACACACAAAAACGGCAATCGTGGAACCACTGTGAGAGTTAAAGAATGTTTAACATGCTTTAAAAAAAAAAAAGGTGCAAATCATTCCATTGATTTTTATCTTCTCTGGCCTTCCACATTTAGCATTACTGTGGTTTGAAGAGTGACAGGTTTTAAATGAAGCCCTTACAAGGCAACTATAAATGCCATTATGAGTACTTGCGCTCTACACTAAGTTGACAGCGTCTCACAAAACTAATTGTTTCAGAGGCCTTGACCTGCCATGCTACAACCACCACCATCCAGAGGGGCTAACAAAAGAAATTTCACCAGCTTTAATTTCACCTTTGCTCCCCTGGAGTTTAATTAATTCATGCAATTATGGCTTTAATTGGACATATTTACTAGTTTCGTAGATTCCTGGCAGCACCGAGGGTCATAAGCCTGTCAGGGGTTCTCCTTGTGTCGTTTTTTTGCTCAGCACTGTGTCACAAATACATCGGAGCAGTGATCGTTCTCAAATGAGAGTAATTAGTCAAATGTCATGTCCCATTCCCACCTCTCTCCATGGCTTACTGGCATAGTAGCTCAGAGGTAAAGCTAAAAGATTAATAGCTGTGGAATTTCATTAAGTCGTTTGCTTGGGGAGTGCGAAAATACGGAGAGAAAGTAATTAAACTTCAGCCATTTGCCTTAAGAGACCTTAACATGATCCATAGCAGCAGATTTTTTTTAACCTTTTTGTATTGCTGCTGACTGACAAAGAATTCTGATAGCACTTATAAAATACAAATGAGTTAACTAGGCTAATGAGTGAAAGCAATGTGATCATAAAATGGTCAATATCCAGCACTCTTGGTAATGTGGGAATTTTACCAAGACTGCTGGGGAGCGAATTAAAGAATGGCAGTAATTTGGTGGTTTTGATTATTTGTACTCAGAGTTGTAGGCAAACAAACGTAGAAATGTGGCAAAAAGAACACTCGAGCAGCCAAGAAGGAAATCCAAAAAAACAAGAAAACAGATGGAATTACACATAGCACATGCATTACATCATTAAAAAAAAAAGACTATTATTATTATTATTATTAAAAGGATGATACATTTAGTAATTTTATAGTGTTTGATTTTTTTTCTTTCATTTATAAAAATGTTTCTGTAAAAAAAAAAAAAAGATATTTAAAATTATATTCAATTAAATGTATTATGCTAAAAGAGACCTGATAAATTAAGCTTTTAAATACTGTAAATTAAAGTAGTTTAAAAAGATTAATTTTTATTTATTTATTTACAATTAACCCCTACGAGTTTATAAAAAGCACAGGTAGGACTTCTTGAATTATATATATATATATATTTATTTATTTATTTTTATTTTTTATTTTTTTTCATTATTATTTATTTGTTTTTCATATACTGTAGCTAGAGGCTAAAATACTCCATAATTTCTGGTCATACAAAAAAACATAATTCTACACTACAACAGGTCCATTTTTATTTACATATATTTGAAAATTTTGTATTATAATTATAAGAAACTATATATTTATAATTAAATTATAATGATAAGAAACCATGAAATGTCAAGTTTCAAATGCATGGCATGGCAGCATGGCAATTCCCCTGTGCACAAAGACAGCTCCATGAAGATATGGTTTATTAGGTAACAGTGGAAGATCTTGAGTGGCCTGCTATAGAGCTCTGACCGCAACCCTATTGAACACTTTTGGGATTAATTGGAACATTGAACACTGCACCTCTGGCCTCCTCACCTCACCAACATCAGTACCAAACCTAACTAACACCCTTGTGGCTGAATGAGCACAAATCTCCATAACCACACTCCAAAGTCTAGTAGAACATCTTCCCAGAAGAGTGGAGATTATTATAACAGCAAGTGGGGACTCATAAGTCTTATAGTCAGGCGTAATTGGGATCAGCATTTTATAGGAAATAAAGCATATAAATAGAACTATCTCTTGCCCCAGTAAAATCTACCTCCTCTTTCCCCCCCATCCACATCTATGATCTCAATTACCAACGCTATACTTCAAATCATCCATTTGATTTGCAAGTGACTCTAGTCGCTCAAAAAGCTCTCTTCAGGCTCTCCTTTCGCAGGTGTGTGGCGTCGCCAGTATATGTTTTTTACACTCACACCATGCTTGAGATGATGGTTTATTGGCCAATTCGAAAGTACTTCACCTCTGTTCATAAAAGGACGTGCCAAGAGTCTGTCATTGTGAGGAACTGGAAAGCTTAAAATGAACTTTAAAGCCACGCTGCGAGCAGTCCTTTAGAAAAACCTCGAGACCACAAATCTTTAGGACTATAATAAAGAGGACAGGGCACTTTATTCTAATTTTATTCTACTGCGCCAGATTTATATATGATAATAGCTCCCTAAAATGCATAATGCTCGCTTAGCAGTTCTACTTCATGTTTTGACATATGGATAGTTTTTTTTATAATTGTAAAATATGCATCCCTTGAGGGGTTTCTTTCTTTGTGTGTTATAGTTTATTATACAACACATCACATGCTGTTGAATTCTGACACTTGATTGGTCAGACAGCGCTGATGCATTTTTCATCACTCTGATAGCAGTTCCGACAGGTAATTCACATCACAAGATTACGTTAATACACTCATGCTCATACATTACGCTTCTGTAGTAAAAGCATACACGAGGGCTTGAAAAGAGGAGGCTGCACATCTAAGGATTAAAAGCGGTGTGTAATTCAAGTAGGTCAAGTCAAGTTTAGTCAAGTAGGCATTTATTGTCCTTTCAGCCATCTATAGTAGAATACACAGTGAAACAATGCAACGTTTTTCTCAGACAGAGGGGCTGCATGAACTAACAGCAATTAATGCAAGATATAACGAAAATTAACTAAGGCTCCATCTACACCAAACTTTCTTTCGTCTTTTCTCGTTAGGGGGCGCCACAGCGGATCCTCCGCATGTTTGATTTGGCACGTTTTTACGCTGGATGCCCTTCCTAACGCAACCCTCCCCAATTTATCCGGGCTTGGGACCGGCACTGAAAGTGGCTGGGGTTGGTTCTCTGACCAGCGTCAAACCCGGGCTGCAGCGGTGAGAGCGCCGCATCCTAACCACTAGACCACGTGGGGCGATCCGTCCTGCGTTATTTCCGCCTGCTGTTTGTTTACTTTTCGGTTTCTATGAATCGTCGCGGCAATAAGTAAAAACGTGTCATAGTTTTTCAAAAGCCTCCGTTTTCACGGCCCACATTGCACACAAAAACTGGGTTTTCAAATGTATCCACTCTGGAGAGCGTTTTCAAAATGCTACCTTTTCATTGACTGAAAACGCCGTCTCAGTGTAGACAGAAGACCAAGACAGAGAGAGGGAAATATGCATATTCGAATGAAAACATTCGCAAACAACACAAGACAATAAACACAACAACAGCGTAGCACCGACCAGGACAGTAGATGTGTGTTAATGGAAACAAATTTCCACTACAATTTCCCCTACAGTGGAAACAATTTGTTCTTTTGAGTGCGTGTGTGTGTGCATGTGTGTCACTTCAATCCCTTTGTGTTGATTAGTTAAATGTCTTACGGAAGGAAACTGCTACACAGTCCAGATGCGAGGGTTCGGATGCTTCAGTACCTTTTTCCAGACACCAGAAGGGTGAAGTGTGGGTGTAAAGGATGTGTGTGGTCAGCCATAATGCTATTGGCTCTGCAGATGCAGCATGTGGTGTAAATGACCACAATGGAGGCAAGAAAGACCTTGATGATCTTCTCAAATGTACTAAAAGTGAAGAAGAATGTTTACTGAACATCTGGAGTCTGCCAGTTTTCGACAGTTTTGCATTTTGCAGATTGCACGTCATGTTTGTGTTGGGAAGGTGAATAGAAAGAGAGAAAGATAAAGAAAGACACAGAGATATAATGAGAAGGTTTGACTGACAAGAAAAGGTTTCTAGTTGCTTTATCATAACGATCTATAACATTAAATGTACCTATACATGGATTTCTTTAGAAAAATGTGACACAGATTGTTCTATTCATGTTTAAAGTGCTATAAGACTACAGGATGTGTCGTTACAGGGGACAAAAATGGCTCCCTGATTCCCAGCGATGAAATATTTACCCACAATGCACCCCATTGTGTTTCATTCCTTACCTATAGGTTTTACTGAGGTGATCAGACCACTAGACTCTATTGTTTGGCAGCATTTGGAGCGACTTCTACTTGGCAGGATGGAAGAATACATTTCTGCTTAATTAATCCCATTCCTTACTTGAGGTATTAAAAAGCAATGGTCTGTTTAACAACTTTCCGCGATGCTAAATGGGCAATTAGTCACAGCCTAATCATTTTTCATACGTTTTATGGATACGTTTAAATCGGTCCTAGCCTCTGTGGTGGAATTTCCCCTAGTTGCCTTTGTCTCCTTTCCGCATTTCCATCCCCCTTTTCTCTTAGCATTGTACCATTCCCTGAGCTGCTTCATCACTACGGACACCGTGGAGTGTGAACGCAGCATGATCCTCAGCTTCGGATCTCTCGGATAGTAACGCTAGGTGTTCATTACCGGGTGTGATTGATAGAAAATCCGAGGCTTCCAGCTTCCATTCTCAGCAAAGCAGCATGATATCCAGACGGGAGGTCTGACTATTAGAGTAACCTAATTAAAGAGGAGACAAAATAAAAGCTGTGGCTAATGCTAAATGGAGCTAATATGTGCAAACGATCGCTTTAGGATGTTCGGCATAGCTAGGGAAGCAGTTAGTTGCTGGAGAGCAAGGTGAGGGAGGAGAAAAAGCATGTTTTGCTTGTTTATTTGTATTGTTTTTTTCACTTGTGCTGTAATTGCTTCTCTCACTCATTCTCTGACTCATGGAGGGAGGATTATAAAAACAACACGAAAGTTTTTCTAAGTGTTAGCTTGAGGTAGTAAGGATATGCCATTAGCATGCGTCTTTAGACGCTGTCTGGCTTATTATCTTATTTTATTCTATTTATAATAATAATAATAATAAGTCAAAGATTTTTTTAACTATTATTATTAATCTTATTTTATTATTTCTAGGTCTAGTAGTAGTAGTAATAGTAGTAGAAGTAGTAGTATTAGTAGTACAAGTAGTAGTAGTAGTAGAAAGAAGTGGTAGCTTGTTGGTCAAGACGTTGGACTTTTATTTGGATCGTCATGAGTTCAAATCCCAATTTTTTAATTAATTTCTTTTTTACACAAATTATTTACAACATCCACAATCTAATATGATATTTGTAAGTTGCTGTTGGCTTGATAACTTTGGTTTATTAGTGAACACAATACAAAGGTTTGTGGACACATGACCATAAGTAAAATTGTGAGTCACACTAAAAAAGGACTGTCAAATTACAGAAATGTTCATCTTGAATAACTGAATGTCTGTGTTCCTCTAGCCTCAGCTGGAGAACTTTTTTTTTTTTTTTTTTTTTAATGAATGAATGAATGAATGAATGAATGAGTGAAACAAATACAGAAAAAAATCCCAAATTCATACATTTGTAAAGCAAGAACATGCAGCCGCCCTTTAGTGAAGTCCCTAAATCTCCTCTGCTCAATTGTATTTCAACTGTGCTGTAATGTATATGTGACAATATGTAAGATTTTTACACACTGCTAAAACTGCTAAAACATTTATCCAAAAATTAGCTCCAGGTAAGTCAAGATATTTTGCAATATGATAGATTTCATGACCAAAAAATGATCTTTGACAATTTAAATCTGAAAATGTACATATAATGAGCCTTTTAGGTACATACAGTAATTGTGACACAAAAGCCATCACATTTCTTTAAGAACTGTAAGAGAAATGTCAGAAAATTAATAAATATATAAACAAATAAATAAGAGACGGATAGTCTGCCACTGATATATTTCAACAGCTACAACAAGCCCAGGCTATAAATAAAAGCAATTAAATCCAATTGCATGTCTTTAGAGCCAATTGAAATATCCATCTGCAAAATTAGAATATCCTGCACGCGCTCCACCATGCAAAGCAGTCGTAATAGGCTCCTCTCTCCTAATGTGTTTTGTTTTCTCATCTAATACGCTGATCATTTGCCAACTCTTTTACACATGACTCTTTTGTCCTTCACAATCCTGCAATTAGGTTTGAGAAATGAGACATATTTACTGCGCCTTCCTCATCATTCCTTTCTCGCTCCTCCTCTTCATTCGTTTTGGGTCAAAAGTAAAAAAATGTAAACACAAAACATACACGGTTTATAAATGTCTATGGATTTCCGATGTCCATATCTGGTTATGTAAAACTTTGTTAATCCATGGGGTATAAAATATTCTCCACTTTTCATGATGGATGTGATTTGGTGAGTCCAGTTGCAAAGTAATTAACGAATGCAATTAGTCCAAAAGCTCGCTTTTCATCAAATTCACTGCGGCCGTGATTAGAAAGGTAAGTCCTGATCAATGTTGGATGCTCTTTCCAATATAGTCGAGATTGATTGCTTTGAGCGATGAAAATTGATGCATGTGTGCTGCGGAACACCTGAAAATAGACACGTTGCCGCACTTTTTTTTTGTTCGTAGCTCGTAGTGATGACTTCTGTATGAGGTGTTTTTTTTTATTCCCAAAAGCTGTCCGTTTTGAAAAGATGCTTTGAATGAAAGCCAGATTTGAAGATATCACTGCTTGGATTGTATCCTGCCTCAATTGTAAGTCTCTGGATAAAAGTGGCAGCCAAATTAATAAATGTAATATAAAACTTATTCATGCAATCCCTTTTCATTTTTATTTGGCAAGTAAAAGGTGATTAACTGATTTTGTAGCTCTCGGTCAGTCGGATACTGTATATAATGTTTTCTTATACTCACAGTGAAAAGGCCAATAACAAATACAGCAATTGGCAGATTTCCAGTTGCACTTGGCACAATTTAATGCTTTTTTTTTACAGATATTGTTACAAAATGCAGTATCTAAGCGTTCTTAACCAGAGCTGAAGTGTTCTGGCTTTGTGCACAGAGGCATTGACATGCTGGAACAGGTATTGGGTCTCCTAATTTAAGGGAAGTGAAAATGTATTAATCTCAGTTGACTGCTCAGAAGATCATCTTACACATGTAATTCTATGTACATGGAAAATCCTGTTTGAAAGAAGTTCAAATTTTATTGGTTAATTGGTTTGTTTTTACACAGTACATGATGTCCAGCATGTTACCTCCTCCTGGTGGATTCAGATCTCTTGATCTTCTGGTATCAATCACTACTCATTTTCTTCATGGCTCACTAAGCATTTCTTGGATCGTTTTTCTGATACTCAAAAACACTAATGGTCATTCAGTGACAGTAAAGCTGTCTACATCTATCAGCTTAAAAATACCAAATCAATAAAGTGCATCATCTATATAAAGCCTGTAATCTTTGTGGCTTGGGTTTCACATGCCTTACCATTAAGAAATGGCAGATGAGTGTAAATGTTTGATTTACTTAGAATAAGGAATGCATTTAAAAAAAAGTTGGAAAAGTAGCAAAACAATTACGCTTTGGTTAAACATTACAGAGTAACAAAAATGGTTAATTAATCAAGAAAGAAACTAGAATGATATCAGATATCAATTTTTTTAAATGTAAAATGTTTAATGACTGTTTTTTCCCCAATTCTTCGGTAATGCAACCCATTTTTTCTCAGAATTTTCCCCAATTTCGAGTCTTATTCATACACTGTGAGAGTATTGTGTACATACTTTTGACTATAATATGTGTTTATTGTACTCTACAAAGAAATGTTTGATATTTCCCACATCATTTGCGTATCCTCAATAACAGCTTCATTCTGGTGAGGGTCATGCTGGACGTCATCACAGGGCTCCATGCATGTAAATTTACACACTCATTCACACTTTCTAGCAATTTAGTGTCAGTCAATCAACCATTTTTTATATGTTGATGCAAACCGAAAACCCTGCAGAAATCCCGTATGGACACGCTGCAAGTGAGAAGTCTTTCTCTTTTATGAATTTGTCACTTCGGATGATCGCTTGCATGCTGTGGATCGAGTCCAAACACAAATCCGAGTGCCGCGTGTAGATTAAGTGAACTTTGTAAAGTGCTCCCTCACCACACGCTCTGGTCATGTGGTTTTTCCGTACGTCATCGGCATAGGCCAGCCATCTGGATACTGCCAGGAGGGAACAAGAGAACTGATGAAGAAGAGAGACATTCAAACAGAGTGAGAGTAAAGAAAAAAAAGGAAGCAGCCTCTCGGTAGGAAACACTGTACATGACAGAACCTCTGAGATTCAGGTCCCTTTAATGACCTGAGAAATTCCTCTCCTGCAATCAAGTTTTAAATCACATGATAAACAGAAGTTCCGCCAATGAAGTTTAGCAATTATAAGCCTATTACTATTTCACTATTACTACTATATTAGTATTCAAATGTGTCCTTGAGAAATAATTTACATCTCCTGCAGCTAGTGAAAGCCTCATATCCAACTCAGAACATATAGATTATATATTTTGCATGAAGGCTGTAGGCGAGATTAGGAATGTCACTCCAGGGATTGCGCTTAATGTACAAATTATTCTGCTGCTCTATGTTCCATCACCAGGACTGACATTATAGCCAGGCCGATGGCATAGAGCGCCATTATAAGCTTCAGTACTTTTTGATTCAACAGCCAGCCGTGCACACCTTCACACACGCTTCATGCACTGGACCTCCATTACGAAAGGTGACACTTGGGATAGAAGTGGATAAAAATGTTATTCAAAATGAACATGTAATGTGTTCTAAACAAATACAAATACTGCATGCTGCTGTCTATGTATTTATTTATTTGTTAGTTTGTTTAGTATTTGCATTATTTTATATTGACATCCAGACTAGAGGATTCCAGACAGACAGAGAGAGAGAGAGAGAGAGAGAGAGAGAGAGAGAGAGAGAGAGAGAGAGAGAGAGAGAGAGAGAGAGAGAAATATACACACACACACACACACACACACACACACACACACACACATTGCTTGGACACATTTAAGATTCAAGATGAACAATATTTGCATTTATAACATTTGGCCTTATTCAGAGAGACTCTTATTCAGTGCCTTGCCCAGGGGCCGAGAGGCCCAGGGGCCGAGGGGTAAAATCATTGTGGTGCTGGGATTTACACTTATGACTGTCTGCTCAGGAGTCCAATATCTTAACCAGTGAGTGAAAGTGTTCCAATAACAAACGCAAAGGTCGAGCTTTCATAATGTTGTGAATACATATACTGTGTTTGGTAAGGGGGTTTAAATAAAAGAATAAAAAAAAATTAAACAAAAAATTTATATATATATATATATTTTTTTTATTTTATTTTTTTATTTATTTATTTATTTATTTTTTGCTTTTTTTTTTTTCCGCAAAATCCTCGTGCTTTTAATTAACTTAGCGAAAATCCTTAATGGTTCTTTTTTTATCTCTATTATCACAAGGCAAATCCCTTTAGCAGCTAAGAAGCATGTATAATTTTAAGAAAATGGGACTTGGTGCCTCGTATCATCCACCTTTTGTTTCCCCATAAGCCACGACTAAATAAGCGAATAATTAAAGATGCCAGAAGTACGGTGGCCTGGTGGTGCAAAAAAAGCTCGGAAATGATAAATGTCAGAAAGATGCACGTAAAACAAGTTTGGTAAACAAACATTTCAGGCATGGGTGAAGAATTCTCAGAGCAACAAAACAAGGTGAATAACTAACGCGGGTTTATGGAAAGAAGAGTTGAGTACGAAATATTCAAAGGCAAAGACAAATGACTAAAAGTGCTGTGTTTTAGCTCAGATTGCATTCTGCTGTAGACCAGATTTCGATGTTTTGTATATGCCCATCTGTTAAGATGGCAGCTTTTAGTAATATACAGCAAAATGTAAAATGGTCCCAATACTTATTTGTTTACTAGCATGGCCTCAATTCCTATAAATTTTATATGAGATTGGATTTTCAGTACCAGAAAGTAGATGGAATCCAATTTTTTTTCAAGGAATTTAACATGCCGGACATGTACTGCTTCCATATCCAGGATTGTATGTGGTTATTCTGATAATAAATTTACAAATAAAAGCATATAAAATAAAGATGAAACATTTTAATCATGGTTAAATTGTCCCTAAAAACAACCATCTTTCCTATTCTACATAAGTAATTTATTTATTTCTCATAATTTTGGTGTCTGGTCAGTACACACTCGCACATGCACATGCACACGCACACACACACACACACACACACACACACACACACACACACACACACACACACACACACTATGAAGGACATTGTTGCAAAGTCTATGCTCTGTTTGTCTCATGCACCAGTCTTTACTAAGCCTTGTTGTTGTTTGTTCTGTTTTGATTGAAGTTTCTGATATTAATTTCTGATCTTTTCCCATTTGTTGATCTCGTGACCTAGTGCTTGTTTTGACCTGGACCTATCAAATTGCCCTCTGTCACACCATTGAAGCGAATTACACTGATTTTTGTCTTCATCATGGCACCTGTTAGTAGGTGGGGGGATTTATTATTTAGGCAGCAAGTGAAAATTTTGCCCTCAAAGTTGACATGTAAAAAGCAGGAAAAATGGGCAAGCGTAAAGATTTGAGCGAGTTTGACAAGGGCCAAATTGTAATGGCTAGATGTCCGGGTCATAGCATCTCCTAAACTGCAGCTCTTGTGGGCTGTTCCTGGTCTGCAGTGGTCTGTATGTATCAAAATTATTTAAAGAAAGGAACAGTGGTGAACTGGCAACAGGGTCATGAGCAGCCAAGGCTCATTGATGCACGTGGGGAGCGAAAGCCGGCCCTTGTAGTCCAATAGTCGAGCTACGATCAGGGCTGTTTTGGCAGCAAAAGGGGGACCGAGACAATATTAGGCAGGTGGCTATAGCGTTATGCCTGATTGATGGCTATAAAGTTATGCCGGACCTGTGCACAGTATAACAGACTTCCTAATTTTTAGTTCATGAAACTGATTTACATATTTTATTTATTGACTTGTGTCATTCTGGGGGTTTCTTTGGGATTACTGGTAGATCTTAGCCAGCCAAAAAACCCATTTCCACCATCAACCACTGTGGCTTTCCAATATGGCCGCCAAGGACTTTAACTTTGAAACTGAATCTCCTAGCTGATTGATCAAGAGTGTAGCTCAATTCTACACCCACATAATGTAGGAATTTATACAAATGCATAGACACACACTATATAAGTGACTCTTTGACAGAAACATAATGTGAAATAACACTCTGTCACTAGTTCCTTAAATGTAAAAAGCCTTGAATTTCCCCTGTTGATTTATTGTTAAAGATTTACTTCTGCCGCTGTTTTTGCATACGAGTTTGCATATTCCTTAACTGTTGCTTGCTTTTATTTTAAAATGCATTTGCCTTATGATTTAGGATTATTTATCTTTTTTTATAAACATTAAAATATATTGCACATGCATCCATCCAGTTTTCATGACAATCAATCAAAAAGTACAAAAACATGACAATGCACAGTGTAGTACTTACAATCGATTTTTGTATCACAGTAACAAGTACGGGCATTCAGCTTATTAGAGTAGACTGATTACAATACGTTTCTGGCAACAGTACACTATATGACTGTATAATTATTCAAAAAGTGTGTTTTGAAGCTGAATTACAGCCAATTATGCAATCGGTGAAGTATTCTCACTATTCTGCTGATCAACATCCCTGAGCTGAGTCACGTATAAATGCAAAGAAGGCTAAGATAGAAATTAAATTCAAGGTCGCTGTCAGTGCTCGTAATGATAACAAATGAAGATGAAGTGGTATTTCTGCTGTAATATAGAAACGGGGTGAGAAGCCTTGAGAAAAAAATGGATGAAGTACATAAAACAAAGTCCGCAAGAGTGAGTCATATCTTGGACGGGACTACTCTCCACCTCGGGAGTCAATGAAAGTTAGCGCTAATGTTACAGCCGTGGTTTACCTTAAGTGGCTCTAAGATTTCACATGCTGAGGTGGATGGAGAAATCTGAAAGATAATGTTTTTGCTGTGCCAGAAAGGACAATCCAAAAAGATAGGAGTATCGAGTTTCAAGCAGGGCAACTTGTAGATTGTAGGACCTGTAACTGTTCTAACACAAGCAAGTTAACATACAGCCCTATATACTGTACGCAGTATGAGTGCCATTTCATATTAAAAGCAAGGATATGCAGATGCAAGTGCACAAATTTTACCTGGAAAAATTGCAATCATTAATAACTAACCCAAAAAACAAAATAACAATGAAGCCTGAGCATCAAGAACACAAGGATTGCGTACAATTATAATAGCCATGGAAGACAAATGTGAGATAAATAGTGTTAACGTCCATTGTCTGTCAAAAGTTTCATTACATGACTTCTCAGTGCCATGTTTCGAATGCCTGATACATTTAAATTTACTTTTACATTTACGGCATTTAGCAGACGCCCTTGTCCAGAGCGACGTACAAAAGTGCTTTGAGTCTCTAGCAATAAATAAATAAATCTACACTGGTACACCAGATTACAAACTTAATATAAATATAACTCTTGAATTCTACAAAGCAAACTTGGAAAGTGCTAATTTAAGTGTTTCAGAAGAAGGTAGGTCTTCAACCGTCGCTTGAAGATAGTCAGGGACTCCGCTGTACGGACACCTAGGGGAAGTTCATTTTACCACCTCGGTGCCAGAACAGAGAAGAGCCTTGAAGTATACTAACCTCTCATTCTGAGAGAAGGAGGTACCAGTCGAGCAGTGCTGGAGGATCTCAGACAGCATGGTGCAGTGCGAGATGTGATGAGGTCTCTGAGGTAAAATGGTGCTAATCCATTTTTGGCCTTGTAGGCAAGCATCAGTGTTTTGAATCTGATATGTACAGCCACTGAAAGCCAGTGAAGGGAGCGCAGCAGTGGGGTGGGGTGGGCTGATAGTAATATATCTGGATTTAAGGTTCAGTTTATTTACCTCAATTATAAATAAGGATCCCCCTTGTCATCCTATGTATCAAATGGTGTAATATAGTGTGTGAATGTATTTTTAGTGTACAGTGATTGGCACATCATTTAGGTATAATCCTGCTTCATGCTTAGGATTTCCAGGATAGACACTGGATTCAACACCACCATGATCACGGTAACGTGGCTACTGAAGATGAATGAACAAACATGTAGGTTTGAGTTCTTTTGCAGTAATGTTTTTAATTTGACTTCCATGTTTATATATATTTTCCGCAAAAAAGCACACCTTGCATGGAGAAAAAAAGGTGTGTGCAGAGAAATGTTTGACATCATGGTGATCAAAGTGCATATGCCAATTCACAACCTAAACCCCTTGATCCCAGACACAGGGGCAAACATAATCACTGCCACCCCACTGGCCACCGAGCTCGTATTTGCATTTAAAAAAAGACAAACATTTTTCAAATACTGATCTAGGAGAACCTCGATCATATCTATACAATGTACGACTATGTTTGGACCTCTAACCTCTTGCAACGTTCACTGGTACTCATGATAGGCATCATAAAAAATTATTTTGATTCATTTAAAGATAACTGTAAGTTCAGTGCGTTTTTTAATCGATTCCCTGTGTTAACAGAAGCTAATTTAATAAATGTTAATTAAAAATTCAAATATTATAGCAATTGCACATTATACAGCATTGTGATTTGGGCACCGACATTGCTTTCAAAAAAGTATTTTAAAGTTGGATCAGTGCCATGTTTGTGTGCATAATGATATTTTCTGTGCCACCCCAGAGTTACTGCTGGCCCCTTCCTGTCCCCTCCTATCAACAATCTCTGCTTCTGCCAATGCCCAGACATACACATACACAAAGAATTCCAGAAATTCAAAAGCTATGACAAGTGACATGGCTCTAATCATTCGCTCTAATTGAATCACTTTATTAAGGTCATGTTCGCCGGCGCTCTGAAAACACCTTTTGGGTACTCTTTTTAAGCACTTAATACCATCATGTTCACACTTAGACCAGTAATGAATGGGACAGTGACACCTTATTAACTACTGTGATCTTAGACCATGTGGTGAAGGCAGCTGTTGAGATGCTCAGTATGCAAATGGGTAGGGAAAGAAAACCTGGTGTTAGAATATACTTAATAGGTAAAGTAAACCTTTGATGTGGAACTGCTAAGGAATAAAACACTTAAGGGCATGTTGTTATAGAGAAATAGTAAAATACTGGGATGAGGTTTGATGCATTTTTACTACTTGAAAAAACTTTCTTTCGGCTTCTCCCATTAGGGGTCTCCACAGCGGACCCAGCTGTATGTTTGTTTTGGCACATGTTTTTACACATGTTCTAACGCAACCCTCCCCATGTATCCGGGATTGGAACCGGCACTAAGGTTTGTGCAACCCTAATGGCTGTGGTTGGTTCTCTGACCAGGGATCGAACCCGGGCCGCAGCGCTGAGAGCGCCGTATCCTAACCACTAGACCACCGGAGAGCATTTTTACTACTCTGAAGTTTTTTTTAGAACAGCATATTTTATGGGTTTTTTTTAATACCATGGCAATTTGACCATGACAACAAATTTGTATTCAATATTGAATGAAAAGGATCAAAGTAATAATCGTTTTTATCCAGTTATAACTATGATTAATGTTGTATAACATCCTAGAGACAACTTTGTTTCACTTATGAATTAGTTATCACTTATGCAATAATGGCTATGAACACTTGTTTCCCTACACCAGTCTCTTTTTTTTGTCTCTTGATGTTATTTAGATAAAAAAAATTACAGCATGGATAGTTACCAAGAAAACACTCAATTGTGAAACATTTCAAGTAAAGAAAAACCTACTGACTGTTACAAAGACTGTTTTTTGTCTGTATTAGTCTAAGTTCAAGTCAAGAATCATGATATAACCAGACTACAGTAGCTTGTGGTTTAAACAAAGGGGTTAACACTGAAGACCTGAAGAAATTCCAAAAATACACTAATGGCAGGACAGAAACGAAATCTAGTCTTCTGACCAATAAGAATTAACAATACTGTGGTATGAAATCCTGTATAAAATTTTTTCAATCCTTTCTCTAATTAACATTGATTGGAATATGATTGTTGTTACCTCTTGTCATAGCTTAGGGATCTTCTTGTGCCAGGCCGTGTAACATCATACCTAAAAATAAATAGTGTTGTATTTTTTAAACGTTAGGAAATGTAAAAGCTTCTTCACTCCAGCGTTTTGTGGCGATCAATCTTCTTGTGAAACGCCACACCGATTTCTAGTCCACTCCTCTGTGTCAGTTGAGATACTGTACCAAATATAGCCAGTCCAATCCCAAACGTGTGGCAGTGTACAACACCATGGAATGAGAGCATTGATGATTTACAATCAGCTTCTCTATGAACATACTGACCCTGAAAAAAAACAACATTGGATCAGACCGATGTCTGCATTGTTCCATTAGCCAAGCCTTCTTTTCTGCTCTGCATCTCTTGTGCTTGGAGCGAGGATATTACCGAGCTTGTTCGGTCTAGAGTGGCGTGAGCTGTGCTTGTGCTAAATGGATTCTTTGTGATAACCTTTGAATTGCTACCCCACCAAAATAAACACAAATGTCAATCTGAGCTCACCTACAATGGCAGCGAGCAACGTGAGCCTCTTACTCCCTGAGTGAGGAATCGCTTCTTAATGCTTTCAATTTCTCTCAGCGTCTGACACAAAAAGGATCATAGCCAACGCCGACAATGAACTTCAGAGCGGATTTGGCTGATGTCATACCAACAGCTAAACTTTTCAACGTGAAGCAACGTTATCTTTCACGTCACGGAAATGTTTAATGCATGTAATTAGCTGAAGAGGCTGCAAATGTGGCTCGCTGCCCATTTAAAAATCAATGCCATTTAAAACATACTAGACGGTTCATTCAACTCCATGCATGTGATTTGTAGTGATTAAACTGGGTAATCAAGAAGCATCAATGTCCAGCATTATGTGTCATTCATAAGACTTCAGTAGGAAAAGACTCTTTATTTTATTTCTGAATTGCTTGTGCACTAAAACCTTTCTCAGATAAAAAAAAGGAAGGGAAAAAAAACAGATTTAGCAAAAATCCATCTTTCCCAGGCTTATACTGGGAGACATTTTATACTAGCTAGCTAACAGACAGACAGACAGACAGACAGACAGACAGACAGACAGACAGACAGACAGACAGACAAATAGATAGACAGATAGACAGATAGATAGATAGATAGATAGATAGATAGATAGATAGATAGATAGATAGATAGATAGATAGATAGATAGATAGATAGATAGATAGATAGATTTTGCATTTCTTTCCCTTCACTGTTTCAAAATTGAATGGAACCTTGACTTAAAAACCGAGTTACTGTCCGTACTGAACTGTAAGTTTTGTGTACCAGTACACTCCAGATAGATAGATAGATAGATAGATAGATAGATAGATAGATAGATAGATAGATAGATAGATAGATAGATAGATAGATAGATAGATAGATAGATAATAAGCAATGAGTGGAATAAAGATATGATTTGCCAGATCCTGCATTTTCATGCAACAAATTTTGACTCAGTGCTGGGGCTGTGTCAGATTTCCTACAAATATGGCCGCCATGTGCCATAACCACACACACACACACACACACACACACACCTACACACACGGAGTATTTGCACATTCCATCATTACATACATACACACACACTCCAACATTTACACTCAGCTTCTAAAGAGACACACCCCCCCACACACACAAACACACACACACACACACACACACACAAAAACACAATAATGCTGGCTACATAAAGAACTTTCATTCACTTTCTTTTTGCAAAGTAATCGCTTATTATTGTTATTATTGTGTATGATTTCCTGACTTTGATCTTAGTTTGAGTTCCCTGTCTTTGATTCTGCAGCATGCTAGCTCCTGTTGGTTGCTAATCATCTAACCCATTGCATGATATTAACCTTGATCTTGGTCTTGTCATGTATAACATTTTGGATTGGTTTTTATTTGTGTCATTAAACTGCCTAAACTGCACTTACATCTGTTTGAGCTCTCATTTGCGTGACTGGATGAGTGTCGGGCATTTTGAAAAAAAATTTTTTTACACTTTACCCATTGTGTTATTTTGATTTTTTGAACATTATTGAAACATATGATCATACGCTATTTACTCGAGGCACTTCCAAAGCACAACAGAGTAAAATTCACCTTCACATGTAGTTTTTTATTCTACGTTTGTATAATCATGATGTAATTAAATATTTGGCAAATTTAGATGTTGCTTATTATGGAATGGTATTTTGCTGCTTAAAAGTCCAAATGGTTTTCCTTTATGTGCTCTAGATTTCTTCCAAAAAAGCCAGGAGAAATGGAAATGCTGAAGTGCCCTAGATCACGAATGTTCATGGTGCCCTGTGATAGATTGGCGTCTCATCCAGGGTGTATTCCTTCATTGTACCTAGTGTAAAAATAAAGCAGTTGCTGAAGATGAATGATTTTAATGAAACACTCTCAATTTTAATACAGATCATAATGTCACCCTAAATCTTCATGGCCTATAAATAGTAACAAGAATAAATGACTTTAAGAATCATTCATAGAACAATTACAGCACATCAAATAAATCGAACTTATATTCTGAAATCTGGATAATACCTAACTAATAGCTCATTTCTGTGTTTATAACTACCCTCTAGACTTATATTCATTAGTATATTCTTTCAATATGAGTCATATGTTTCTGTCAGACAAAGCATACTGTATCACAACCACAATCTGTGATCATTTAATTTACAGTCTTCCCTTTGTGCATAACAGAGCCAATATTCTGAAGCCTATGCTTTCTGTTACTAGCAATGAGTTTATTCATTTTATTGAAGTTTCCTCTATATAGTTTCTCAGACACAGCTTCAGTTTCTGGGAAAAAGTGCAGCGTTTTACACTTTTTCTTTAACGCAGCTTCAGATTCTAGGAACCAGTGTGAGGTTTTTAGTAAACAGATAGTTTAACTATGTGTTCTGGCGAATAGCAGGGGTCTTGATAAATCAGAAATATGTGTATTATTGATAGATGGCTTCAAATAATTATAAATTTTACAAGAACACTAAAATATATTGTGTAGCATTGAGTAGAAAATAACTGTCATAATTCACTCTGCCAGAATTCTGGAAAATTCTTCAAACCCACATTAGAGTTTTAATTTCGTTTTATTTCTGGATTTTGGAAATATCGCAAATTTCAATTCATTTTGATGACACTAATTTCATTAACGCGCTAATACAGTGTGCATTTCTGTTGAAAAATATAAATAAATAAATAAATAAATAAATAAATAAATAAATATTAGAGCTAAAAGTAAAACCTTCAACGCAACACACACTCAATCACGACGTCCTTTCTTTACTCCGATATAAAAAATTACAAACATCCAGTTTACATTTGTTTTAAACATTTGTTTTACTGATGCGGCAAGTCTCAAATCAAGCAACAAAATCCACCATGATGCTCATATCCGGCAATTTAAACCGTCCGTGTGGAAACAGAAAAAATTCAGTTTGGTGCCCTGATGATTTACGTAATTGAAAACACCATAATTGTGTTTATGCTCTAGGTTGTGTATGATTTCAATAATAACAAACATACATTTGCATAAAGAATTAATATTTGTCGATGCCCATGTTGATTAGAGTATAAAAAACGTATTAATTAAAAAGTATTAATTTAAGGCACATTTAGAACAGATAAAAATGAAAATGTGTGATTAAGTTGCAATTAATCGTGATTAAATATTTGTTTGTATAGATATATATATATATATATATATATATATATATATATATATATATATATATATATATATATATATATTGTAATATTAGGATCAGAGAGTGAGAAGAACGCTTAAACTCTCTTTACTGTAAAATATGTAAATTATTTACTAAAATTAATTAATAACCAGATTTGACAGAAAACTAATTATTTCCCATCAATGACAAATAAGTCAGGTGACATTTAATGACTATTGAAGGTAAATAAGATTAGAAAGGTACATTTTCATAGGCATGCACTGGAATTCTTTTTTTTCCAGCAATAACTTTATGTACTTCTGATTGAGATACATGCAAAAGTGAAAAAATATTTGACTTCAGCAAAAACCTGTAGTTCTTTTTGTAACACAAGTAGAAAATGCCAACATTTCCCCAAATGAAGCATTTCCTCAGGCTGCCACACATATATAAAACATATCTGAAGGAATATCAATAGAAATACAGTACCACAAAGGTGCTTTAGGGATTTTGGTCAGAGCAAATAAATCTTTCATCCTTGTTCTTCCTTGTTTTATTCATCTTTGTCTACATACAGAATCCATACATATGCTTATTCTCGTTTATGACTTTTAAAATAAATGACTGTGTTGACAGCTACTCTGATTTTCATCATTCTCATCACTTTTCTGTGCAGGCTACTTTGACAGGTATAAAATATTCAAAAGCCAGGATTCTGGCAAAGACAGCATTGATTGTGTATTACAAGATGATGTATGGCTGCGTATTATGATTTATTCATTAGCAAACATATCGTAGATGTAGTGGACTCCAAAGCGCCACTCCTTAAGGCTACATTCAGCAACAGTGTTGAGTAAATCTTAACACATGCATGCACATACATATGGGTATACACACATATGTATATACATATAGACAGTTTAAATCCATACTTTTTGTTTATTGTACACCTCGGCGGCTTCATTAAACTTTTACTCATGCAACACTGTGTGGAATTAGCTTGCTTTTAGGCAAAGAAGCCTGATCAATTTACGCTGAGAAGCACTGTACGGAAAGTCGATAGGACATATGGTGTACGATGCCAGATATGATGCGGTTCCCTGAAGGAGGAAACTTATATATTATCAAGGCTGAATCCTGATGCAAGCAAAAGAGAGGCATTAAGTAGGAAGAATTAACCGCAACAAACAAGGCCCTTAGTGCAATGCTTAGGTTTTAAATGGAATCAATTTTCTATAATGAGTCGAAAAAATAATTGGCAGAAGCAATATTTTCGGCTGATATCAGCTTTTTGCATCCATATCGAATGTTAGCTTTTGCATATTGACTCGACGGATAATTCGTTTACAGCCTACGTTGGCACATGAAAAGCCAAGGCAATATAAAGTACAACAAAACAGCCCACGAGGATATTATATTTGACCACAGAAAAACAACTAGATCAAGACTTTTGCTGTTTTCCACTTACCTAAGAAAGTGAGAAGTTTGTAATTAAAATATTTGAACTGTGATGTGTGGAAAATCGTGGACTCTGTGTGTACAGTATTGTGTTGGCAAATCTCTAATGATATGACGTTAATAGAAAACAAACTGACATAATTTGCGTTAAAGGTAAAGCTAATTCGTTTGTCTGTTGACTGAGCTGTAATATAAGTATATCAGCATTAACTTCAATAGAAAAAGTGCTAGAACTCCGGCGTAAAAAGACGTTCTTGTAAATGACGCATTACAACTTTTAGTCGAATGCAGCATTTAACTACGATGCAGATTTATGCACATAATCATTCCTTGAAGTGGCTAAGCAGAACGTCCAATCATTAGATTGTAAAATTGCTTCCTTTCTGACATACTGTACCTTTTTTTTTTCAAGTAATATTTATGCCTTGAGATCTTATGCAGGCAAACTGTAAAAGCTTCCATATTCAAATCAAATGTGCAGTTCACAAATTGCTGTGCACTCATTGCTCAGATAGTTTGAACTCCAGCCATCCAAAGTAATGCAATATACACATATCACATTTAGTCCCCATTTGTTGTTATTATAACCTCCACTCATCTGGGAAAATAGGAATTTTTGGAGTGTGTTTGTGGAGATTTGTGCCCATTCAACCATAAGGATGTTAGTAAAGTCAGGTACTGGTGTAGGTGAGGTGAGGGGGCCTGTGGTGAGGTTCAAATCCATCCCATGTTCAATAGGGTTAAGGTCAGAGCTCTATAGCAGGCCAATCAAGATTTTACATTCCAATCATATCTTTATAGAGACAGGCTGGAACAGGTTTGGGAATTCTAGTTCAAGTTTAATGCTATTGCATCCAAAGATATCGTATACATGTGGCTGGAGGATAGGTCAGGTGTCCCGATACTTTTGTCCATATATTTATTTATTTATTTATTTATATATTTATTTTTGAGTACTTTTGACTTTTACTTGAGTAGATTTTTAGACCAGTAACTTTACTTGTACTTGAGTAAAATTTTACTTTTACATTTTCTACTAAGTAACTAAACAAGAGCAACTACTTTAATGCTTAATGCTAAGACGGTTATAAATTGCTGACACGCCTCCAGAAAACCTCTTCACAATTTGTAGACATTCCCTTAAACTGTCACTAGATAAACAATGATGTATCATAAATGAATGCAATATTAGAAATCTTGCAGAGGAAACTACTGTCTTAGTAACTGTTTTAGCAAAATGACCGAACTATCTGACTACCATGCTCGAGCATTCCTAGTGCTGTAGTATATTTGAATAGAATTATATGATGAGTAGAACTGACAATGATTTCACTCCAAATGGTGCAGGACTATCAATATTTGTCGGCAGCTCAGAAGGAGAGCGAGGCATGTTAATAATCCATGGCTTAATACAGCTGGCCTCCATGTGAACTGGTACAGAGATGCATCATCTGCAAATGTAACGAGGATAATTCACCACATGCTCGAGTGCACATTGGATTTCGTTGGTGTCGTTCAGTCCGATGTGGGTGCAGGGCGAAGCTCGCACTGCTTCATCCAACATGGCTGTTTAAGTTGTTTAAGGAAAAGGGTTGAGCCTCCAGCAATTGTCCAATTACATAGCTCATATTTTTAACCTGCTAATTCAGTGGATGCTAATTCTACTGGCCTGGCTCATAGGGCACTCGGGTAGCAAAAGTTTATTTTAGAATTATTATCTCTGAGCAGCTGAGTCTCTTTTCATTTTTCGGGATCATTCATGTACCTTGTGTGGTTCCCTGGTGGTCTAGTGGTTAGGATGCGGCACTCTCACCGCTGCGGCCCGGGTTCGAGCCCCGGTCAGGGAACCAACCCCAGCCGTTAGGGTTGCACAAGCCAGTGCACTCTTAGTGCCGGTCCTAAGCCCGCATAAATGGGGAGGGTTGTGATAGGAAGGGCATCCAGCATAAAAACATGTGCCAAATCAAAGATGCGGATCATGAATATGGATGATCCGCTGTGGCGACCCCTAATGGGAGAAGCCGAAAGAAAGGTTTTTTTATTCATGTCCCTTGTGTCATGCTTTATAAAGCTTAAAAAGGTGCACGTATGCTTTTATTTTTATTTATGAGCCAGTAATTTGTATATTTATTTACCCCCAATACTTCCAAATTGAATGTACTGTGTATGTAAAAGTGACCATTTTACCCAATTTCTACTTCATACGATCAGGTACAAAAAAAGCACTCCTGGGCAGCTGCCTATTTATTTTTATATTTAGCTTATAAAAGCATTAATGCACTTTGTTCATGTCCATAAGAATAAAATAGGGATTTTTCTTTTTTTGCATGTAATTGTTTTTTCTACAGTAAAGGGAGATGTGCAGGTCAAAACTAATACACTATGCAAAAAAAAAATGTAAAGCATTAATCTAATAGTAATCTAATGATACTACTGCTACTACTACTTCTACTATTAATAAAATCTCGCTCGAGAAAATTTATTATTATTATTATTATTATTATTATTAATAATAATAATATTCATAGTAGAAGTAGTAGTATCATACACCTTTATAGCTTTATTAAAATGGCATAAAAGATTTATGGTTAATGATAATTTTTTGGTTAAGATGATTTACCGTATTTTTCGGACTGTAAGCCGCTACTTTTTTCCCACATTTTGAAACCCACGGCTTAAACAACGAAGCGGCTTATTTATTAATTTTTCCTGGGTTCTTCCCGGTTTCACAAACTTTAAGCCAAAAAACTGAGCCCCGTAACATTAGACCGATGAAATTTCCGAACGGAAACGAAAAAACGCACCTCACCTGTGTTCTGAGCTGCACGGCTTCGGGAGAAAAAACTTTTTTTTAAACACACGACAATGCCAAAAGATAAACTTTAGAGAGAAATAGTTGTGAAAGGAAGGAGGAAGACAGTGAACAATGACTTTCTTGGTGGGCTACTGTTTAGATACAAGCCGTTGTAACGTGTTGAGTCTGGGTGAAGGGAGAGCTCGCTAACTCCAGTTACAACAGAAATCATATAAGCACAGACAGGTTTCCAAAACTCGTGCTTTTTTATTTTTCTTGGCAACAGCGTTATGGGTTAGTCAAAGAAACTTAGAAATGAGCATCAGAAAATAATAAGGACATAATCCTTGGTCTTGCACACATGCAGTCATACCGGGGGAAAAAAAGCGGCAGGCTATTCCCAAAATACCGCTATGCTCCTAAAGAAGCCACAACATATTTCACCTGTTACACTGTGTTACAGACCCTGTCTTTCATTAAAGCCTGTGTAAAGTTGACAGGTGCGGCTTATTTATGCTAAAAATATTTGTCAAATTCAGGGTGCGGCTTATATATGCGCTTTATAGTCCGGAAATTACGGTAAATCGATTTCTTTATTTGTTTATGAAATATATTTGTTTGCTTGTTTGTTTGTTTTATAGTTAATTTGAGTTGGCGAGTATGAAATCACATAAATGTCTAAGAAGCCTGCATGATTTTGGATTCTTAAAAGCATGATATTATTTATTTCATCCATCCAGCATTATCAGATTTAGTAGATTTTTTGACCAGACTCAGATTCACTTTACTGTTCCATTTTCATTCTCACTGTATAGTACGAGTCCGTAGACTGTGTTGGTCTGTACACTAATGAATAATGTAATGAGAGATTGCATTGAGCTTTCGAAAGTTCTTGCCAATGTCTACACAGTCAAGAGTTAAAGCAACATTGCAAATGAAAGTACCGATTCATAGCCTGCTGTTTTACAGATTTCCCCAAAGGCATTATACTCCCATCACATATCACCCCCCCCCCCTTTTTTTTGTAAAGGCCTATCTCTTCATCTTCATCATCCCTCTGAGCTTCATGCTCTGTGATCAAATAGCTCTTTCAAGATAGCAGCTCGATTCTTCAAAAAAACACTGTTCAAAACTATCAGGTGTTTATGCCATCAAAGTCAGTGAGAAGTCCTTGAAGAGTTAATGCACATCAGTGGAGGAGAAGGTTTCAGGTTTTCTTGATGTTTTCTTGATGTCTTTGCCAAACAATCTAGACTAAAAAAAATGGTGCAGTTTTGACTGAATCTGATTTCTGTGTGGTCAGATAATGTCTGTTACAGCTGAAAAAAAAACTGTAAACACTAATAAATACATTTACTGAACATTATACTGTATTAGGATCGCTATACTAAGATAGGATATAGCTCTCAAAACAGCCTTGCATAGATTCCAGAAGATGCTGGAACATTCCTTTAAGATTCATGCTCCATGTTGAAATGAAAGCTTAGTAATAATTAATTATTTCATTTAGTTTGAATAAATGCACTTTCAGTCTGTAAAGCTCCTACTCTACCACACCCCAAAGGTGTTTCGGTGGATTCAGGTCCCAAGACTGGGAAAGACAAGTCATGTTTGCATTTATGATGACTTTTGCTTTGGGATATGGTCTATTATTATGGGGAGGTGATAACTTAGTGGTTACATTAAAATCCGAACGTCAGAAGTTTAAATCCCAGCCACACCAAGCCGCCAGTCTTTAGCCCCCAGGTCAAGCCCATTAACCCCATAGCTGCATAGTTGTATGAATTAAATAAATGTAAAGTGTAATGTAAAATTAGAAGATGGCTTGGCCATGAAGGGATGCACAAATAGGCCCTGCATTCAAGTGACGATGGATTGGCATCAACAGCCCAAAAAAAATAACCCTTCCCCACACCATTATGCCACCTCCACCAGCCTGGACTGTCAATGGTCTATGGACCAGGCAGGCTGTCAATGGATTCATGAATTCATGATTCTGGCATCAATTTACAGCATTTAGCAGGTGCCCATATTTAGAGCGACTTACATTGAGCACAAATCTTCTAAAAAAAAATCTAGTGGAACATCTTTCCAGAAGAGTGGACATTATTATACAGTAACAGCAAACAGGGATTAAATGTTAATAGGATGTTCATAACCTAAAAGCTTTTGTCCACATAGTATATTTAGATTTAGAAAAGGTTATGCAAAATGAACTTTTATCACTTTTAACATTTACATCGGTAGCATCATAGTGTTCCAGACATATTAGGTTGCCATGTGTTCCTTTTTGTATTTGCTCCATATATTTGTTGAAATATATGTGTATATTTAATGATATTTGTACAGTAATATACATAAATTTAAAAAGGATTATTTAAATCCAACACACTCATATGACATGATTGTGAATAAATTGAATAACATATTTATATTTGTATTCATAATAAGTAATATAAATATATATTGCTATTGTATAGTACGTAAGTATAGTAAGGCAAAAATGTCATTGATTAAATCTAACATTATTAAAGCATGAGCAAAAGAAGATGCATTTGGGAATGTCTACATTCTGTTTTGTGCACACGCTGCTCTTATTTGATAAATAAATCAACTAGCCATAAAAAATAGCTGACTTTGCTTTGGGCATCCATTTCTTTCTGAACTGAAGCACTAGATGGCTTTTAGATTAGAACTCTGGAAAACCTATTTTGGTGAGTTTTGAGTAGAACAGCATTTAAACCTGCATACAAATAAAACTGAACCCTTTGAATCTTTGACTGGTTTTATTGTCTACTGGGGTGTTTTGGGCCAATTTGGAATATCCAGTAGACTGATTTTGTCATAGACCTGGCAACGCAGATTAACATTCGAGGAACTGGGTCCATATTACTTACCCAGGCAACGACCTCCTGGTTTGAACTAGTCTTGACTTAGGGGGAAAAGGTTTGATTGAACCATTTTTGAATCAGAATGAAAGCTTAAAAACAGAATTTTCCCTAACCAGATGTTAGCCCACCCCCCTGCAGGCCCAGTAAAAGGAGGAGAAATGGGCTTTGATAGCCTTATATGACTGGAGCTGAGCCAGAGATACACATCATGTCAATAATTTGAACTGAACACCCAACACCCTTTTGCGATTCTGGCATCTTAGCATTTCTCTCTGCAGGCAGACTGTGTCTTTAATAGGGTGTGTATTTTTCAGTTGTTCTCATTAGCATCATGCAGTCTTTTTTACTAATGCATATCTCTGACATGGCTTTTATAATTTACCGTCTCTGACGCTATTAAAGCCGTCTCTCGGCTTCATTTTCTCACAGAAAGTAATACACTTTGATACACTGATCTGCATCTGTAGGGTCAATTAAAATATTACGAGCTTAATGAAGCACTATCTTGATGAGGGGCATTGAATGCACCAGTACTTGATCTGCTCCACATGAGCAAGTCAGATCATGCAGACTAATCTGAAGAAATGGGTGTTGCTTCGGCTACTGATGCCCCAGTAATATTTAGGCATTGCAATAATTATTTATTTAATTACTTTATATATATATTTTTTAGTTTTTTTGTTTTTTTTTAATTAATGATTTATTTTTTAAACTGTGGTCAAATAAAACAAATATACAGCATGCATATATATATATATATATATATATATATATATATATATATATATATATATATATATATATATATATATATATATGCTGTATATTTGTTTAGTCAAAGTAAATCTTCATACAGGTAAATGAATTAGTTGCGAATATGGAGAAAAGGAAGATGTATGAAAACACAGGCTGAATAACAGCTATATACATTCAAGAATTTCATTTCCAATTGAGGCTCCTGTTAACAATGCAAATAAATATATCAGTGCAATAACTGTGTAAAATAAGAAATCAGTGTTTCATATCGCACTACTTAACGATTCATTAAATCATGAGGATAAAACTTGACTCAATTAAAATTCTAATTGCCTATGTATTCAGTTATGTAATTACTTACTCGCCTACTTGCTTAGTAAAACAATTACTTGTTTACTTCCTTATTTCCTGACTCTTAAGTGGTATCTTGTATCTACACACCTCAATTTCACCTATCATTTCGATACAATTTGTAGGTGTTCAATTACTGACTGTAGCCAGTAATTCAAATCAGATGCTTTGAACGTTGTCTCACTTCCTTTATGCACCATCAATCCCTGGTACGACATCACCACAGGATCTTTACTGTCTATGTATTATCTTTGAGTGTGAGGCGTTTTCAGTTTAGCACCGGCCCAAAATGTATAACACGTCCTAAATCATTTATCATGCCCACACACACACCTAATAATAAGACCAAAAAATATACATACAAATAACACTTTGTATAAGAAAAGACTGTATTAGAGGTTATATTCTTCATACATTTTCCTCTGATGCATGAAAATTCTCTCTCATTCTCTGTTTCTTTCTGCCGATCCTCTCGAATCTGCTTCGCTTTCTGTTTTTTTTCTTCTCCAGAAATGAGGTGTGCACATATTAAAATAATCTTCTGCCTTCCTGGTTTAACTCTGATGTAGACTCTTATCATAGAAATTATTCTACGACCTGCGACAGGGTCACTCTGATTCACAGAAAGCCATGAGAAAGAGAGAGAGAGAGAGAGAGAGAGAGAGATAGAGAGAGAGAGAGAGAGAGAGAGAGAGAGAGAGAGAGAGAGAGAGAAGGAAAGAAAGAGAGAAGTCAAAGACGCACATGTAATCAATTATTAGTTTTCGTTTGGTCACTTCAGCTGTGTTATCTTACAGTTTTTTTCAACAACCTGTAATGCAGAAGGGAGGTGATTTGGTGGTATTACTTGTTAATCATCTAATTCGCCCCTGCAGGAAAGCATCCAGGATTTATTTCCACTTCATGCCCGGTGTTGTTAGGATAGGTGCCGGATCGATCTGGATAAAGCCGTTAGCAATAGAAAACACCAAACTGGTTCTTCAAGCCAAAATTGTATAATTCATATCACAGATTCCACCATTTATTTTCTGGTTTCCATGACGACAGCAATTTATTTTGCCTCTGTTTTGACCCTGTCTCCACCTGCTGTTCTGTCATTTGTTTGTTACCTGACTGTGTTCAGCTGTCTTGTATTATTTCTTTCTTTAATTTTGCACAACGTTTTTCTCTTATTGTTTTTTTTTACTTATTTTCATAGGCTCTTTCTTTCTTTCTCTCTTTCTTTCTTTCTTTCTTTCTTTCTTTCTTTCTTTCTTTCTTTCTTTCTTTCTTTCTTTTTGAGCACACAGGGTTAAGGGCCTTGCTCAAGAGTGGCTTAGCCGAGAGGCTTAACCACTGCGCTACCACCTCTCCCATATTAACCCCTATTTATATGCATAAACATGCACCATTCTCAGTATTAGATTTCCTATTTTGCACCAACATACTGTACATTGTAGCCAGTCATGTTGTGAAGCCTTTCTAACCTTCCTTTTGCGTAAGACAGCTCCTTATATGCAATCTAACGAGAAAACAGGATATGGTCGACTTGATTGCTTTGTGACCCATTTTCCATGTGCCAGACTCTTGTTGTGATGACAGCCAACCCCATATAAACCCACCTGGATGCTCTAGAGGACTTCGTTTAATCTTTTATTTAATGTACTACCATTAATACCCTCATGAGCTCAGCATTCTGTTATGTACATTTGCTCGAAAATCATGTGCATAGTCAGTGGCCCTGTGAGACCTTTAACTGCTGACACTGATACTCCATTTACTGTACACCCATCATTTCTATTTACACTTTCCATTTAAAATAAATAAAGGTGCTTCTCCTGAGATGGATTCATGCTCTGAAATTTGGCTCCTGTAAAAGTTTATTTTTGGGACCATCACACACGGCATATTTGCTAAATATTAGGGGTGTTATGCAGAGACAGTGTCTGTATCTTGGTCTTTTCAGGGTCCCAAAATGTGTTTTATTTTTTGTGTTGTTTAAAAAAAAAAATCCATAGTGTTACTGGAGAGGTAGAAGTGCCAAGTGCATGGTGTGAGAATTCTAGCTCAGACAGTTCCTCAACCTCAGATACATCATTTGGTCTTTCTTTGTCCTGCAATTTCCAAATCACCAAATCCTTTCTGGCAAGATATTATTAATAATTGTAAAAAAAATAATAATAACATATATTATATAAAAAAGAATTAAATATAATTGTTAAAATAATAATACTAATATTATTATTATTAAAAATGTTTAATGTTTAATTATTAAACTAATGTTTAATTAATTATTAGTTAAATTAATTCAGATGATAATAACAATAATAATAACATCATTAGTATTGTTATTATTAGCCATATTAAATGTTTTGCAAAGCATTCCCCAAGCCGAAGCACTTCAGCATGACCTTTTTACTTTTAGACGTGATTCTAAGATGATGGCGAGAGCAGTGGAACGCATCAGAGTGGTTGCCTGTAATGTATTTACAGCATCACTTCTAAGAGGCAGCAAACACTAATACTTAGCGTTACACAATCAACGGCAACTGCTCGAACAGCCTGGAGGGACTTTTTTATTAGCGCCCTGAAAGATTTATATGCGGTTTTACAGGCCCCATTTCATTGCGTTCGTATTAGACAAGAACAGGTGGAAATGTGGTGGGGGCACACGTTTAATACGGACCGAATAGAGAAGAGATGACAAGCTACGAAGTGGGAATTAGAGACTGTGAGGAGAATCCCTATTAGCCTTGTCATCATTAATCATATTCCATTAGAAAAAAAAAAAAGGTTCTATCGTGAACGAAAGGTGAGATTAAGATTTTAATGTTCTCTTTTAATTCCTTTTACTGAAATTTAAAAACGAAACATATCATGACTGGATTTACTTGTTGACTCACATAATGAGGTTTTCAAAAAACTGTTTCAGGGGGAAAAAAAAACAACCTGAACTTTAACCTTTATATATTTTATTATTATTCATTTTAATTTATATATTTGCTTGTTTGCATTTTTTTAATCAAGATTTCATTTTATGTTTGATTTACCCATAACGCTGCTTCAGTTTCTGCTGATAATGACACTGTCAAGATTATGAACAGGAACCAGGGTTGGGCAAAGATACATCAAAATGTATTTTAAAATAAAATACCAAATACCTTTACATTAAATGTATTAAAATAAACTACAAAATGCAGCAGCCACAACATGTATTCAAATAAACTACTGTATATTTGTATTTTAAAAATATACAAGGTTTTACAAGTGAGCATGAAGTTTTTGCACAAACATTCTATTCTATTTGATCCGTCCTTCACCAGCTTTTCTCTGTCCGAGTCACGCAATAAATCTGACACATCCAACCAGTTAACAGATCAAATATTTACATACATAATCCCTGTGATCTCAAAGATGAAGGTTAGTTTTAAAGTAACCAACAGTTTAATGTTGAACAGTTTGCAAATGACTCATAATTGTATCCTAATTTAGATACCTGGTGTTTGGTAACAAAGGGCTACTTTGCATCAGCATCACTGACAAGTCATTCATAAGAAGACGACTAATGGCACCTGTGTTCATAGCAACTATTTTCTAACTAATTAACGATTTGATTGTTAATCATAAATATAATAATAATGTGTCAGGCAGTCATTCATGCAATGGTATGCAAAATCATTAACCTACTAAACAGCTACTTCAATTAGGGTACAATATTCAGCAATCAAATATTTATTTATCAGTCATTGGACACTTATTGGAAAGCTGGCAGCCTACAGGTTTCTTACCTTAGTGAAGTAAATGTAATTCGTTACTGTACTTAAGTAGTTGCGTATCTGTACTTTACTTGCGGAAACTTTTACTTTAACTTTACTACAATTTACAGATGATTACAGACATTTCTTATGGTACTCATGTAACCAAAATAGGATAAGAAAAGAGAAATAGGAAAAGTAGTACTCTCCTATAAGCAGCTATACCTTTCCCATGACATTTATATAAGTAGTAGTGGCAAAAATAATACCTGTCTAAATGTATGTAATACCAGAAAGGGTCACAATCTATTATAAAGGCCATTTCTAGCCTTTTGACTCCCTAGGAAAGTTTCCTATTGTCAACCCCCCCAATGGACCCACCCTCCCACCACAATGCCCCACCCCTCCAAGCTGGTTGTGCCCCAGGCAACTGCCTAGTTTGCTTATGCCTAGAATGAAGTGCTGTTTATTATACAATAAAAAATACCAAATAATCACATTTTGTGGAAATATTTTTTGAAAGGTAATGGAACGCGATCTTGTGTGCAGAAGCACGATGGATTTCTGAAAAGGAAGAGGGTTTGGGGTTGTTCATTAGTCACTTTTCTAGCTCCATTAATTTTACTATTCTACTCTCATCTACTCTCATCTGTGCAATGTCCCTTTACTCGGATGGAAAATTCAAAGTATTCATCAGAGAAAGAGAAACAAATGAGGGGAAATGAGTGAAAAAGATGGAGTAGTTGCAGAAGGAAGTGAAAAGGAAAAGAAATAATGTTTTTTTAAGGCGTAGGTGGGTGGGGCTAAAAGAACGAACATGGATTTCAATTACGAATTTTGTAAGGCCAAAGGTTTGTGAACACCTAACATTATCTGGTTTTTGAACATCCCATTCCAGATTTAGTTCAACAAGGACTGTGGGAATTTTCTGATCATTTAACTATAAGAGCTTTATTGAGATCGACTACTGATGTTAAGTTTGGAGGTCTTGGGTGAAGTCAGAATTCCAGTTTATTCCAAAGGTGTTCAGGGCTCTGCAGGACCCTCAAGCTCTTTCACTCCATCCTTACCACACTATGCCTTTATGGAGCTTGATTTGTGCACAGAACCAACATAGAGAAGTTGCATGTTATATACAAAGACGTTCTATACAGTTGTGCTTCCAAACCTGTGCCAAAGGTATTGCCAAAGCCCTCATCTGGATGTGATGACCATATCAAGACTATGAAAGAGAGTGCTATCTAATTCAGAGTTTGTTACATGTCAGTCATTTGCACTGCTGAGACATTACACAGGCCAGTACCTCGGCAAGTTCTGACATCACCTCGTCACAGGGGAGAAGGACACAGTCGATTTGATGGGCTAATTGCGTGTGGCACAATTAATCACTGCCTTCTGAATGACACAGGCCCCTCATGGTCTCACACAGACATAAACACACACACTTTAAAAGCACAGACACATGCATAACCATAAAAGGGCAGACTTTGTTTAATGAGATCTATAGTCATTAATTTTAACTTGTGTATTCTCCCTGATTAAGTTTAGCGATTATGGGTTGGGGGTGTGTCTCACAGAAGGGCACACATGTGTCATTGTGGAATTTATGCTTCATAAATTGCATAAATACTTTCCTGAAAATGAATGTGCTTGTGTAACGATCTAGGAAAAACCAGTCAGATGGTGCTGTGGCTAAAATCTGCGACATAGACAAAACGGGAAATCATGATTCGGCCAAATTAAGTCTTTTTCCTGATTTAATAAATGGTGCATACGTCTGTTCTTTAAAAACATACACATATTTAATGAAAACAACATGGAAATGTTCTTATTTGGCTAATTTCAAATGTTGCTTTGGCTTTCTGGCTAAAAAAATTAATTTTTTGGAAATGTTTTCTATTGCCAGTGTAAATAGACCTAAACCCTTAGCAAGCACAATTTGGATAAGTTGTTAGATAACCACATCCCATAGCAAAATGAATAAAAGCCTATTACAAGCTGTCATATCAACATCAGCATCATCATCAAAACAGAGACTTCTTACACATTCAGTACAGATGGAAGCAAGGTTTTAAAATAGTTCATTCATAGAAATACATGAATAATATGAAAATTAGCAAACAATACAGAAGCAAGGAACTCAACCCAATGTTGGCATGAACTGTACTGTAAGAACTCATTTCTATATTATAAAATTATAATTCTTTATTTTAATTCAATACAATGGTATGTGAGTATCACTCTTAACAATGTCCCAAAGCAGCTTTATAGAATGAAATAGACTATATACTATAAGCAACATTAATTACTTCCTAATGACC
Source organism: Silurus lanzhouensis (assembly GCA_039877035.1). Lineage (NCBI taxonomy): Eukaryota > Metazoa > Chordata > Actinopteri > Siluriformes > Siluridae > Silurus > Silurus lanzhouensis. The sequence continues at coordinate 3,892,891 of JBCEWE010000350.1, read as the reverse complement.
AAGCAATTGGTGAGTGTAGCAAGAAAAAATTCCTAAAGATAGTATGAGGGAAAGAATCTTGAGAGGAACCATAAGGGAACCTATGCTCATCTGGGTGATGCCAAATGTCCATTCATTGAATTTGTATTTTATTATATTGTATAAGTTATCAACTGTTAACTGACACTTAAATGTAAAGCCACTGTTCCAGACTGTTTATATTAATTACAGTCCAAAACCATGTATGCCATTATTACAATGAGACTGTACTGTTTATGTATGAGCATATGAATTAAAGAAAAAAATTCAAAAAAATAATTTGTTCCTTTTAACATTTGGAGACCCCCAGACCAATTTCAAGTTTGTTTCTTTTAGAACTATATGCAGTAGACACATTTGACCATATGAAGCTTTTTCCCAGGTCTCCATGTATATATGTGCAAGACCATATTTAGAGTTAAAACAGGAACAGTCTAAAAAAAAAAACTGTTATCAACTGCTCACTGATTTGACACTTAAATGCAAAGCTGTTGTTCCAGACTGATTATATTAATTAAAGTTGAAAAACCATTTTCGCAATTTACAATTTTGTAATGTTTATGTAGGAGTATATCAATACATTTTTAATTATATAGCAATTTCTACAATAGACATTGTCTTAAAGCAGTTTTACAGAGATAATGCGGTTATAAGGTTGATATAAAAGTTTAGTGTCTATATGTTCGTTCCTTATAATTGTACACTGATCCCTACTGAGCAAACCAGTGATGGCAGTGGCAACAAAAAACCTCCTTAGATGGCATGAAAAAGAAACCTTGAGAGGAACCAGACTCAAAAGAGAATCCATCATCATTTGGATGGCACCGAATGTCTATTCTATACAGTTCCCCTTCAGGAACTCGAGCCGTGTCAGAAAAGCTTAGGCGTTCCCAAAGCATTGTTGACGCAGCGTCTCGATCCTTCGGGGGACCATGGTTACATACGTTACCTGGAAACATTCGCCTTCAAGAACTCAAGCTGCGTCAGAAACACTTTAGGAACGCCTAAGCGTTTCTGAGGCAGCATCTCGTTCCCTCTGAGAACCATGGTTACATACGTAACCTGGAGACGTTCCATCACTGTTGAGGTGCGCAATGGTAGGCACTTAATTGCAGTACTGTTCATGCAAACTGTGCTCCTGAGCCATTGTTGTAGAGCCTTAACATTAATTACAGCCCAAATCCATCCTCAAAGTTCTTGAGTAACTTCATGGATCTTTAGGCTGTTGATGTGGAACTATCCCCAGCTATACAGAGGATCCAGAAAAGAGCCCTTTTAGATTTGGAGACGGAAAAAACAAATTCCAGTTTGTCTTTTTCAGAACTGTATACAGTAGAAAACTTCCACATTTGACCATATAAAGCTTTTTCCGAACCCCCTATACATATTTGTGCAAGACAAAAAAGCGAGAGTTTAAACAGTTTAAAAGAGCTGGACCATCTTATTGTACACCCGAATAATTAATTTCAAGAAGTAGGTAAAAATAGACTTATTTGCCAAGGACTAATTTGCTTTTCATCGTTGAATCCACATACTTTTAATTGCAAGCCTAAAGAAGCATGTCATCCCATTAAACACATTCCAAACATTCCTTTAGGTCTCCCGTTATCAACGGATGCTTGGCGGCAGGGAAAAGAAAACATTATGAGCAAAAAGGCAGGCGGTCATACATTAATGATGAGCCTCTCACTTCATATTTCATGACAATGCACAGCCATTACACAGGCTACCAGAGGGCCATTACCCCAAAGCTGATAGGCCACAAATCTTTAGAATAATAGCTACATTAACTGTACTCTAAATGGGGCATGCATCAAAAGGAAACAATGGTACAGTCCAGCCACCTACAGAAAAGAGAATTTGCGCACATTCGCTCGGAAAAATGTGTCATACTGAATGAGGCTCATAGAATCAAATAGGGCAGATACATCAGTAAATTATGCTTGAAAAACAGTGACAGGTAGTGAAGACATTATTTTGCCACCCAAAATCCCTGAATGCTCGCTGTCATATGTTTCGGCACACAATGTTTAGACAGGGACCACGTCAGCCCCGAAGCCATCCTCGGGCCATATACCGTCAAACTCTTGTTAGCTTTGTGTCAATCAAACATCCTGCTCCTGATTCACTCGGAAAATATTACAATGAGTATTACATTGGAAATGTAATGGGGGGGGTTAACATATCGTCACTATCTGTTTAGTGCTCCAATTAATTATACTGCATTTGGATTTAAACCTATAGGTATGGCCTAGTTTGAATCAGTTTTTTTAACACTGCATCTGGAAAAACTGGGGGAAAAAGTAATTGAGCACTGCCAATTCTTCAAACTGGAATACTCAAGCAGTGAGAATATTTTGTAGTAGTCTATGAATGAATGTAAGCAGTAAACGCATGGGCAATGCCTTTCACATTAATAAATGTGCTAGCATAAGACAGCTAGCATGAAACAACATTTCTAAATTACACTTTCACTATGCTTCGCTTTCTTTTCTGCATCTATATTTATCTGTTTACAATTTACATTTTGTTTACTCGAACCATCTATTACATTATCAGTGAAAATGTTTTCAGTGTAAAACCAATTACAACCACTTAGAATGTACTGAACCGGAACTGGCTCCATTCCAAATCCTATACCACAAAAACACTCATCCTTAATACAATAATGGCAGGTACTGCGCAATATAGAACAAACCCAATCCATGAGTTGGAATGCAACTTTCAGATCAAGTGAAAAAACAAGCAAAAAAACAAAAACAAACAAAACAAACAAGATCCAATCTATTTAAGCATCGTCGTCTGCACGTCAGTCTTCGAGATTTCCAGTGCACCGGGTTCGCATTACCATTACTCAGCATTCAGATCAATTTTGAATGTCTCTCTCTGTCACAAATCATCCACCATTAAGGCATAAACAAGCAATTAGTGTCTACATATATGAACAGCGAAGAGCCCGGTCCCATTTCCTGGAGTGACGTTTGAGGCCTTGTTTGAATAAATCTGCCAGCTTGAGGTTGGATCAATAGAGAGCGGCCCTTCAGACAAACTGCACCGTTGATGCCGAATTTCTTGGAGGTAAACGACAATTTACACTGTCACAGTAAAGCTGAAGAGTTGACCTTTTTCTCATTAAAATAGCATTGATTGGCAGACGTGGCTTCTTGTAGCTGCTATTAAGATTGACACAGGAGGCTGTGCTTGGCGGAAGGAAATTAATTCTGCTCGGCAAACAGTCAGGATCCTGAGAGAAACTTGCACTGCTTTCATTTAGGAAACAAATTCCATGGATTACTTCGAAACCTATAAAGTCTGATTCAGGCACCGGAGGAAATAAGGACACTGTAGAGCATAGATGAGTAATGCGGCGTTCTTCATGCGTAGCCAAATATTTACTCGCCTATAAAACGTCCAACATTTACTCATTCATAATATGATCATATACACAGTTCACAGTTTATTAGATGTATCAATCGAGTAAGTAATAAATATGCAGCTCTGTGAAACACTTTGGCCTACATTAAGAAAAATGCTTCCATTTCCATTTCAGACAGATTTGCACCGGGCCTGTGCTACGGACACACGTCACGATAATAAATGCTGTATCTGACACTTGAAAAACTGGGAAAAAACATCACCTGGTCTTTTTCCAATCTTCAATGTTTCTAAAACTGGCACCTCAGAGGTGGTAGCTCAGTGGTTAAGGCTCTGCGTTACTGATTAGAAGGTCGGGGGTTAAAGCCATGATATCACCAAGCTGCCCCTCTTGGTGAAGCCCTGCCCATCTTTTTTTTTGGGGGAAAATATGCCCCTCTAGGATACACTATTTATACCCAATCATTTTAGTGACCTGTTGTCAATTAACCTCATTAGTTGCAAAATGTTTCTCCAACTGTTTAATTTTAATAACACTTATTTTTCAACACTTAATTAAAGACTCTGGGTTACTGATTGGAAGGTTGGCGGTTCAAGCCAAAGTATTACCAAGCTGCCACTCTGTGGCAGCTTGGTGCTGTAACATGCCTGTGCTCATTATGTTGGTAAATAGGATTGAAACCTCATTTGTCGTGGCTCATCTGCCTTAAAATGTGATGTATTGTGCATTCTGAGATGCTTTATCCCCAGTAACTTACAATTACTCTCATGTATACAACTGAGCGGTTGTGGGTCTAAAGCTGATCTGATCAAGGGCTGTTTGAGGGTGCTGCGATTTGAACTCTTTTGAACCTTCTGATCAGAAGTTCAACGTCTTATCTACTGAGCCTCCCTACCCCTTACCACCCAGTGGCCATGCCCCGCTGAGCTCAAAAACACTGCTCTGGGTGAAAATCGCAGGGGATCTGCAGATTCAGAAATACCCAAACCAGTTTGTCTGGCATGAACAGAAATCGCATTATTTCCACATTTTTACCACTGATTTGTGATGTGAGCATGAAGGGAAGCTCTTGACCTGAATTTGCATGATTTTATAAATTGTGCTTCTGCCACATAAATGGCTGAGTGGAATTAATGGGCAAACTGGGATTGAATGGGCATAAATTGGGAATACATCCTAGTAAAACTACCCTCCTCCAACAACATCTTTTTATTTTTTCCTTCATTTTTGAGAGACATGTGCATATTCATTTTGTTCATATCCAACAAACTGGGTGATTTAATGGTATTCATTTTCATCAAACTGTCATATAAGTCAAGAACAATGTTTTGGATGATATTTGGATTTGGAGAACATGCTTACACATTATACACATGTAAGCGATTTCTTTAGATTCTTTGAAACTTTTGGTGATATGATGTACTGCAAATGATGAGATATTCAACTGTTTTGTAATTTTATGTTGAGGAACATTATTCTAAAATTGTTTCACAACAATTTGTAGACACAATCTTTCACAGATTGGTGAAGCTCTTTTTTTCTATATTCTATTATGAATAAAATATGAGTTTATGAGATTTGCAAATCATTGCATTTTTTGTTATTTATATTTTAATATTTCTTATTCATAGTCGCAAAATTAGTTTGGATTTTTATGCTGTAGGTAAAATGTAGATTAAACCGTTTAAGGAATACTGAACCAATATGGCTACCATTCCATACTACAATCCCATGTAGTTCCATCTGGACTGCCAACTACGAACAACAACAAGACAACGATCTGAAGCATATCTCCAAACTCTGTGAGCATATTTAAAGGGGAAAAGTCAGCTGAAGTGTTATTTATCATTGAACGGCCTGCCAAGTCACTGCATCTAAATCCTATTAAACTGTTCTGGGATGAACTGGAATTGTAAGGTCAGTTGAACAAGAGTCATGGAAAAGTATTTAAGATGAATGTCTGGGAGAAATAACTGTCTGGATGGCAAGAGTTTGCAAGCTGTTATTCATGCTAAGGTTTCAAAAAAACATCATGATTACACTCATCTACATTTAATTCTCATCATTCAGCATTTTATATGAACAAATTTGAACGGGTAAATTCTTGTGTGACACACAATGCAACACCACTCACTTTATCTGAGATGTCCGCAGATATCTGTCGAGGAGCTGCACTTCGTCTTTCGGTCAGAGCAGGTGTCACTAATCGCTTTTCCACCACCCTATCACTTTACATCATGATCTGTGCCCTGCTGATTCAGTTCAGCAGATTTGCCATTTATTAATACTGAATGCGGAATAAGCCCAAGAAAATAAGCATGCTCTAAAAGACTGTATAAAAACGTAAATAAATCATGAGCATGCACAGCTGAAATCGGGTGGTTCGTAAGTTTACAGCCCACCACACTTAATTTGCATCTCGGTCGACTCGAGGAGTGAGGTAACGTAATTATTACACAAAGTTTATGTGAAATCATTGTTGATATGAGAGTGCTAGTGGCGGCAGATCGGATAGCGTTAAACACAGCAGGAGCAGAATGGCAAATTTACTTATTTAATGCCCTCTTGAGGGATATAAACTGCTCGAACATGCGCTCGATCATCTCCATTTTGGACTTTGCGTGCCTTTGATGACTGCTGAGATCAAAGCCGTGAGATTTGCAGCTATCTGCAGTAAATTTTCCAGTCACCTGCAGTCTTTCCCTGCATTCCCTTTCATATTTATTTTCTTGCTTGAAGAGTTTGACGATCAGCAAAGGTTGTGTACTTAAAATCCTTAACACCAACCGGCATTTTTTGTTGTTGTTGTTATTTCATGTCAAAACAAGGCAAAGCTTTTTCTAGAAGTTTTCAAAGGAGCTGAACAGTGTTTGGTGATGTATTTAATCGGAGGAGTCACTTGCCGTTTTATGAGAAGCGAGGGCCTATTTTGGAACAGACAAGCCTACACAGTTCGGCCAGATGCTATTGTCCTATCATAAGCCGTTGTAAATAAAGCCATAAAGCATTTATGCGTCTAGGCAAGCCAAACTGAAACAGCATGCAAGGTCTAAATGCCACGAGGGAAAGACAGATTTCAAAACGAGTCCATTTGACCAATCAGAAGGCATGATGCCATTTGAAGGGGGTTATCAATTTTTAATTAATCTGCTCCATTTGCCATTGAGTGGTCTGTGTACACATGCTGCGGCGATACACAGTGTGGGGTTTTCACTGCTTAAAAACCAATACTGTAATAAATGGGAACTCAAGGCAGCTGCATGAACTCTGTTCGCTTCTATCTTAGTTTTTTTGCAGGAATGTAATGAACAACAAATCTACCCAATGACATTAAACCATAAACCAAACACCAGTTAAAACCAAATTAATGCACTGATGCCATTTTTTGGTATCAGAGGAGTAAAAGTATGAAATATACAATACTGGAACAACTCTGGCAACCGTACCATGACCTGTAATCTTTTCGCTATTAATTTACTCAATAAAGAGAACAAATCTGTGAGGATGATGTAGTATTTTTAAACACAGAAATGACATTCCAGGTGTAACTATACAAATGTTGAGGCCATATTGGTTCCTAAGATTGGCAATTAAAAATCACAAGCTCGATGGCTACACAATTTGATGCCACACACACTTAGCATTAACTTGGGTGCTCCTTGGGTTGATTACATGTATGAAATTCTTAATCCATTGCAGTACAAGAGCATACCAATTTATTTATCTCTTCCCCATTCTCTTTTTTTCTTTGTGTCAAGCTACACATCCTACCACTAATACTGACTCCTCCAGCCCTCTGGATCAGCCTGATCTATCCTGATACCCCACTTTTGCCTAAAGCCTCACTCTTCTGAAAATCACTGGTCACTGTAGAAGATGACTCCCTATTGATAGACGATAGATTACCTTAGACCATGAATAATGTAAACCATAGATAATGTAGACACTACCACACATTCACCCTATTGATAACAGGGCTGTGGATGTTCTTCCTTGAAGGCAGCAATCACTAAAAACAAGCCTCTACCATTAACCACTTCAGTTTGAGACAGGGCACATAAAACTCTACATGAGGAAGGCTTTGCTTTTGAGTTTGGTTCTTGGTAAGGGCTCTTGCTTTTGCCATTTCAGGGAGCTTTTCCTGGTCGCCATCACTTCAACCTTGATTATTAGGGATCAATTTCGATTTCATATATGTGGATGTTTGGAACATTAGGCTACAGATAATTAATCCGGATAAATTTTAAAATGGTGCTTTCGTCTAAAAACGCTGAGCATCCACACTATTTCTTTCAATCGTTTTACCGAAAGTTGTTTATCCACACTGAAATGAGTAAAAACACTTACGTCCCTGTAGTGTGCAAGTAAAACGTAAGAGGCTTCGACCTGCCATTTTTTAACCTTCCGGCTCTTTGAAACATTTTGAGGGAAGGCACTGTCACATGACTAAAATTGGGTTAACATTTTCGAAAGCCTCTGTTTTCACAGTCCACACTGCGATACAAAAACAACATTTTCAAACCATTTTCAAAAAGCTACACGTTCGTTGAATAAAAACAATGCCTTAGTGTGGATGGAAGGCCAAAACAGAGAGAAAAATACTTTTAAATACTTTTTTAAATACTTTACAAATAAAAATCTATTAGTGTGAACACGACCTTACAGCTGTACAATGCTGGGCAAATGCATGCAGGCATAAAAAGTTGAAAGCACCTTCTGCATTGTAGCTTTTTTCTCTCAGGTGTATCATTTTCTTTTTCATCATTAATGACAATTTGTTAGCAGACAATGCAAACCTTTACGCTACATGAGATTCACACAACTGATAGAAAAGTGTATAAAAGTGTATGTATGAAATCTGTTCACATGTCAACAGAGATGAACTCAACAATGTAAATGGCGATCTGATCCTACCAAGAGAGGGAGGGATGGAGTTTGTGAAAAGAAAGAAAGAAAGAAAGAAAGAAAGAAAGAAAGAAAGAAAGAAAGAAAGAAAGAAAGAAAGAAAGAAAGAAAGGTGTTTATATTTTAAGAGGTGCAGCAAAATGGAGAGAAAGGAAGAGAGAGAGAGAGAGAGAGAGAGAGAGAGAGAGAGAGAGAGAGAGAGAGAGAGAGAGTTATTATATATTTATATTCAATTATATATTTTATGCCAAAGTATATTATTAGGAGAAAAAATGGTCAAAACCAGTGACAACTCCAGAAACAATACAAGGAAAAGAGATAAAAAATATCTCCGACTCTGGTTGCCTTTATAAAAGAAAGCTCCATACTGATTCATTCTTGCACGATGTCAAAACACACAAGAAAAATTGAGAGTATATAATACAAACAGGCGAGTAAAGACCTGCAAACACTGATCAAGCTGCGTGTTCGGAGAAAACCTGGAGCAGAAGTTAAAAGAACATGAAAGCAGAAAACTCTAAGCAACCACTTGAGACCAAACAGAACGTTCCATTCAGGTATTTAGGAGCCTGTTCTTTTCTATTTGGATCGCGTCCCTGATACGGGGTCTGTGAATAGGCGGCAAGCAGGGAATGGCTGCCGATGAGTGCTAATGCGTTGACGTTTTCTCATCTCTCATTTCTTTTTGAAATTTTTCACGCATTAGGAGGGGAGATCTCATTTCAGCGTCAGAGCAGAGAGAGAGAGAGAGAGAGAGAGAGAGAGAGAGAGAGAGAGAGAGAGAGAGAGACAAGACTCAGCACTACTGACAGGACTGTGTCAGGCGTCAGTGCACCAGCAGCAGGGAAAATTAGGGTTACACAATTGCATTGACTCCTACAAGCACCACTGCAAGGCCTGCTCCATAATTGGTTCCATTTTGAGGAGGTTTTAGGGAGCACTTGAATGAGATACGGAGAGCTTCACTGCACTCTCTACTCACACCATTTCTCTCCTTACCACTCTCTCTCTCTCTCTCTCTCTCTCTCTCTCTCTCTCTCTCTCTCTCTCTCTCTCTCTCTTCATCTCTCTCTCTGTCTGTCTCCTTCTGTCAGAGCGGCAGCATTATGGGAGAACAGCCGTTGTGTTAAAAACCCTGTCACATGCTTTGACACCATGTCTCTCAAAAATGGACAGTTTTATTCCGCATGGTTTTCCATGGCCGAATTGTACGGAAGAAGTGTGAGATGTCTAGGAGACACACAAGAGCCAAACATTATCAAATCCAGTGCATTGCCTGAGCAACTGACCACTTCTTTATTACTAAATAAGACATATACACTTTATATGGAACATGCTGCTCAAATCCCAGCACCGCCATTCAGACATTGCAGGGCCTTTGAGCAAGGCACTTAACCTCCGATTGCTCAGTTGTATAACGTAAGTGAGATCATTGGAAGTCGTTCCGGATAAAAGTGACTGCCGTAAACGTAAATGTTTGACATTTATGGTCGCTAACATGTTTTTGGCATTTATGTAGTAAATTTTTGCACTTAAAATAAATATCTGCACTTGCGTTTGACCTACACGTCATAAAATCGCAGAATATTATGTTGAAACAAGTCAAGATCTGGAGGATATTCTTGAATATCATGAAACAATTTTTGTTGCCAGACAGGTTGGATTATATTACTGACTGAGACTAACACTCCAAAAACTTATGGAATGCTTATGAACAACCATCTCTAGAATAAAGTTAGGCGAAAAAAACAAGAAAAACATCCAGAGAGCAGACCCTTCTTGTTGATAATAATAGATCCTGAGGATAATGTTTTGAGAAGGCATGAACTCCATTTAATTTCTCCACTTAAGTGTTTTATAATAGGATTTAGAATGATGTAGAATTAGGTATTTTTTTTAGGTCATTGGGAAAATATGGAAAATTTGTGGGTTACAGAAAATAGTCATAGTCATGTCCACATACTTTATGCTTTATGTCTCTATGTCTTCTATGGCTTCTATTACTGCTATTCCTTTCTTTTCTCTTTCCATTTATTTTTTCTTCTTAGCTTATCCCCCTCCCTCTCACTATACCATTTAAAAAAAGGTTTTAATCTGGTGTAAAAACTAATATATAATATATAAATATATATTAGGGCTGTCCAAGTTATTGTGCAGTGTGCATTTCTGTTTGACCATTTTTAATAAAAATCTAAATAAATACATTGATTAAAACCTTTAGCGCAACAAAGATTTATTCACGACATACTTGTTTTACTCACATAATAAAATAAATAAATAAACTAAAGCCTCCAAGTCTCAAATCAAGCAATAAAATCCACAATGAAGCACACATCCAGCCATTAAAACCGTCCGTGTGGAAACATAGCAAAAGCACACATCCAGCCATTAAAACCGTCCGTGTGGAAACATAGCAAAAGCACACATCCAGCCATTAAAACCGTCCGTGTGGAAACATAGCAAAAGCACACATCCAGCCATTAAAATACAATTAAAATAAGTGGTGTATAATTATTGCCAGAACATTCTGTTCCTGTGTGTGTGTGTGTGTGTGTGTGTGTGTGTGTGTGTGTGTGTGTGTGTGTGTGTGTGTGTGTGTGTGTGTGTGTGTGTGTGTGTGTGCACCAAATGTGCCAGAAAAAGGATTTGGACGTTTGGTCATGTGACACATGATGTATTAATGTATAATGGCAGGTGTTTGCATTTATGTATGTGTCAGTGTATATTTTTGTTATATGTGCATGTGTGTGTGTGTGTGTGTGTGTGTGTGTGTGTGTGTGTGTGTGTGTGTGTGTGTGTGTATGTGTGTATGTGTGTTGATGTTGGCTGACAGTCTTGCCAGACTCACTGAAGGGCCGTTAGCATGCGTGGAGAGCTGATTGATTAATGTGCATTTGTGTGTGTGTGTGTGCGTGCGTGTGTGTGTATGTGTGTGTGAGGAAGCACGGCACTGTGATTAATTGAGCTCAGGACCTCATCTGCAATGTTTTGATGAAAATGAAGAGAGGAAGAGGGGAAGGAAGCCATGGTACCCTAATGAATCCGGAATACTAGTAACTTGAGGGTGCTGATTTTGTCTGTGTGTGTGTGTCTGTGTGTGTGTGTGTGTGTGTGTGTGTGTGTGTGTGTGTGTGTGTGTGTGTGTGTGTGTGTGTGTGTGTGTGTTAGATTCATCCTACAAAAGCATGTATATACAAAGTTTGGACTTAATCTATATTTTTACATTACAATACTGTTCAATACTGAAATTTGATTGGTCCAGAGGTGACATTTAACTTCCTATAACACTATCTGCTCTAAAGAACCACATATGGCTGGAAAAATCTGGTAAATTTGCCCATATAGTGTATGTCCAAATTTCTGACTGGACTGTGGTAGGATAACAGTTCAGGCACTCTCAGTGGCATGATTCATTTCCTCTGTAATCTATAGCCATCATTTAAACATCTACATCTGACGATTCGATCCTGAGAGACAGCACCAATAATGGTGGGCTAAAACTTTACTCTGTGTTTTTAATTAATTCAAATCCCTTTCTTTTATATTTGAGAAGCTGTGAACTGGAAGTCCACAAGGGGCCTGTCGATATGGAAAGTGTAATATCTGAGATCTGCAGGTGTCTTAGCCGAGAACAAACGTCTCTAGTGGTAAAAATCCAATCCAGCAATTATCACCCAGCATGCCCTGCTACCAATTATATGCTAGAGCAAAGTTGGTGGGGTAACACTTCCTGACACTTGTAATCACTTTTATTGATGGAAGTTATGGCATCCTTCTCGGGCTGTCACAATCCGTTCTCTTGTTATAGCACTCTTTGTGCGTAGCAGGGAGAAAAAAATTAATCAATCTAGAACTTTCGGCTGGAGTGACTGGCTGATCAATTCATTCAGCGTTAAGCTAAAGAAAACTTTCATTAAAACTGCCGTTGTAAGAATAACACAATACAACGATGTAGATGGAAAACATAATTTATAAAAAAAAAATTGTATACAGAAATATACAACTGTAAATTCTTTCCTTAAGTATTAGGTCAAACAATCTTATTATATAATATGTACAACCACAATTCCATAGAAGTTGGGACAACATGTACAATGTAAATGAAAAATAGACTTAAGTTGAAAATATAAACATAAACCCATATTTTATATTCAATAGAACATAATTTGATCGCTGCAACACGTCTCAAACCCACACTCAAGACTCATTTCAATCTCAAACACACACTCAATACTTAATACTCTTTTTAAATCATACACAGCCATGTCTACAGGACCACCCATTTTATGCTATAACTATATAGTAACTGTTTACCTGCTGTTTTTGCACACCTACTCGGTTGCTGCTGTTGCAGTTTTGCACAACATTTTGTGTTTATGTTATGAAGTATTCTTTTGTCTTGCACATTGTTCTGTATATAGTTTTTTTGTGAATCTGTCCTGCACTGTCTTGCACTTGTCTTTTGTCTTGCACTGGGTTGCACACAATGCACTTTATGTAGCACCAGGGTTCTGGAGAAACGTTGTCTTATTTTACTGTGTACTGCATCAGCTGTATATGGTTGAAATGACAATAAAAGCTTCCTGACTTGACACTTTAAAAAAAGTTGGGACGGGGAAACAAAAGTCTGGAAAAAGTAAACGTTATTCAAATTAAACAGTTTGCAACTTATTAGGTTAATTGACAGCAGGTCAGTAAGATCATTAGGTATAAATAGTGTATATTAGAGAGGCAGGTACTCTCAGAAGTAAAGATGGGCAGAGCTTCACTAATCTGTGAAAGACAAATTGTTGAACAATTTTAGAATAATGTTCTTGAACATAAAATTGCAAAACAGTTGAATGTCTCATCCTTTGCAGTACATCATATCACCAAAAGTTTCAAAGAATCTGAAGAAATCTCTGTGCACAAGGGACAATGGTGAAAATCAATATTCTCTGTGCACAAGGGACAAGGGTGAAAATCAATATTGGATGCCGGTGATTTTGGGGCGGCACTGCATTTAAAACAGTCATAATTCTGTAATAGAAATCACTGCATGGGCTCATTAACACCTCCAGAAATCATTATCTGTAAACACAGGTTGCCATGTCATCCACAAATGAAGGTTAAATCTCTATCATGCAAAGTAGAAGGCATGCGTGAACATGATTAAGAAACATTCCATCCACTTTTTCACATTTTCAACTCAGTACATTTTAAATGAGCTTTGGCCCAGATAAGATGGAGGCATGTCTAGATCATGTTCACGCATGCCTTCTTCTTTGCATGATAAAGATTTAACCATTTGTGAATGAAACTTTGTTCACAGACTGATTTCTGTGATGATATATGTACAATGCACAAATTTATACAATGCACAACACAAGCATACAAAAGCATAGCCTGACCGAGAGCGAAAGCCCAATTTGAAATATTTGACATACTGTAGAGTTATTGGGGTGAACGGTGTGGTATATATACATAAGTGCTAACTAATGTGCACATGAATTAGGTGCACAAACAGACATGTAATATGATCCCACGGTGTGCAGTGCTTGATAGGAAATTTAGTTTGTGCCATAACACTGGAAGTGGTTAATCTGCCTCCATTTCATATTTATTGATTTATAATACTGAAGGAAAATTAGTGCTTATTTCACCAATGAAACAAGACATCATAAGTAATTGTAGCTAACAGCTTTTTATTCACAAATTAGAACTTTATAAAGCCTGTCCTGGATTTACATGTGACATTTCTGCAATAAAGGTTTATTTGAATAAGTGCTACATATAGACATGATGAAGGTATCACAACAGAACACAGAACTGAAGAACTTTTGCTTTGTCTTGGGAAGATAGAAAGCTCCAATCCTGATGATTCAATGCAATTGAATGTGCTTTAAACAATAGACATTTTCCCAAAAGCAGTTTTTTCTTTTTAATAAATTGATTGCTACTATAAATATTGTGATAAATTTTTCCCTATAAGTTCATCCATAATGAGCAAGTCAATAGCAAGAATGGCGAGGAAGAATTCCCTGGGATGGTACGAGGAAGAAACCTTGAGAGGAAACAGACTCCAGGGAACACACCGAATGTCCATTCATCATAGTTCCATCACTGTTGAGGTTATGAGCTGTTCATTCATGGACACTTAAGTTCAAATTTCTTAATGACAATTGTAGAGCTACGCGATTGTAGCAAATTGTTCAGATCATCTACAGTCCACAACAATCCTGTTTTTTTATTTTTTTTTACTTCATGGCTTTTTATGGTGTTTATGTGAATTCTCACCAGCATGTTTTCAGTTGAAGAGAACCCAATGCAGAAGAAGGGCATCATAATGAATCAGGCAGGTCAAGAAAGATTTGATTCCACAGTCATCAGCAGCTGGCATACTCTCTCTCTTACTCTCTCTCTCTCTCTTACTCTCTCTCTCTCTCTCTCTCTCTCTCTCTCTCTCTCTCTCTCTCTCTCTCTCTCTCTCTTCTATCACTCACAATGTTAATAGCCAATATGTGAGCTGATGTGTCCAAAACAGGACAGCTCATTTTTTGCTTTTGAGGATGCTTTGATTAATCCTTGACCCCTTCCCATTGGGTTATACAGGATGCTTTTGATACGGGATTTTTTTTTCATATACCGATTGGATTTAAAGACTACACTAGAGGAAAAATAAATAAATAAAAAGAGTCTCTGTTTCTGTCTATATTCTGTCTAAGATAAATCCTCCCACTCTGCTCTAAAACCCTAAATTATCTTTGAATTACAAGTAGACATAAAAATGCCATAAAGCATTTATGACTCATCAGCTTCCATGCCAAAGAGTAATAATTCTAAATATTATATATTTATGTGTTTATTTATGCATTTTCTTTTTACTTCTTAGCAATATTTCTCAGGGTTCTGTCCAAAGCCTCATTTTAAATTCTGAATAAACCGAGACGAACGTCATTCTCTTTTCCTTAATCAACTCCTTGGCTGCTCTTATCAGCAAACTCTGCTACTCTCTGCTAACCTCCCCCACAAACACACTCACGTAAAAAAAATAAAAAACACACACACACACTTTCTTTATATAATGTTGCTTCTTCTCACACGCTCACGAAGCTCATTGCTCAGCTGTATGGGAAGAAAAAAAAAAAAAACGTGTTTGTAATTACGGCTCAGAAACAATAGAGGACGGCTTCCGCTAGCTCGATGACATAGTGCTTTATAGTGATATTATTACCACCAGGAGAACACTACACTGCAAAATCCCCAGTGCTGAATTAACACTTCGAGTCTTTATATATGCAAATGAACACCAGGTTTAATTCAAACACTGTAGGTGTTATTCAAACACAGTGATTTTACTCTGGGGGCAATTGAGTCGAAAGATTAGCGGTGTGAACTATAAAGAACTACTAGATCCATGATGCATACTATATTTGTCGATATATACTATTACTTTAATTTAGAACTCTTACTGAAAGAATAACACACGTGCTTGGATATATATGTTCATGATTCAGCGTTTTTGACATTCGTGTTAGGGCTAAAAAGCTAAGAACAAGCTTCCTGCTTTAACCTCTTAGTCCCACAGCTCAAACTAAGCTTTGAATTACCCACAGGCCCCCTAGAGCGACAACACCGTAGGCAGGGAGAGGGAAAAAAAATAGATGGAAAAGAAAAATCAATGTGGTTCAAATGAGGATTGGGCATAACATTATGCTCTGGTAGTGACAAGCTAGTGAGAATTCATTAGTATCGCATGTCCCTGCAGGCCAATCGTACAAAGATGCTAGTGGATGGATTTACAGACCCGATTTACAGACCAGGAGAGAACTGGTTTTACTGGAGAGATACAGAGATTAACATGCTTGTGATGTTCTTCTTTTTCTTCTATTCCTATCAGTCTGTGTCTGAGCCAGGGATATTTGATAGGAGTGGCCAAGTATTGTTCCTTCCTTGAACCACTTTTAATAGATACTGACCACTGCAGTCAAACTCTCAAACTCGCTCAAATCTTTACGCTTGCCCATTTTTCCTGCTTCTAACACGTCAACTTTAAGGACAAAATATTCCTCGCTGCCTAATAAATCCCACCTACTAACATTATGTGATTAGTATGATTACTACCCCCAACACTTCGCTTGTAAAAGATTGAAGGACATTTTTATTGTAACTGTGCATGCTCAGCTTATAAAAAAAATTTATTGTAACCTAATGTCATAACTAGAAATGCATATTATGAATTGCACCATTACTCAATATTAAGATGTATACCTTTAATATTGCATTGTTTCATACTAATCGAACATTTGCATAAACTTGTGATCTACTATAAGTATGAAACAGTACAGCCACAATAGCACCTTTATTTTCTTAGAAAGCTAAAAAAAAATGCTCACCTATCCCCCCACACCCTGCTCAACTTCTAAAGATGCCAATTGAAAGCATCTTAACAAACCGCATCACACTGTGGCACGGCAATTGCACTGTTTTAGATCAGAATGCCTTCCAACGGGTGGTGAAAACTGCATACAATGGGGTTCAGCTACACTCGATCGAATACATATACCACAAATGCTGCCTAGGAAGGGTAAGAAACGTTATCAAAGACACCTCTCACCCAAGCCATGGACTGTTCACTCCTCTAACATCTGGGAGATGGTTTAACATCTTTGCTGTTGCACCAGACTCAGAAACAGTTTCCTTCTCACAGCTGTCAGCCTTCTGAACTCTATAAATAAACCATGATCTCTACATTCAACTAGGTCAAATGAATACTACTCAAAATGACTGCACATTACATTAACATATCTCAAAATTCTACACTTACATTGTTTCCTATGATGCCTCTTACTGTTACTGCCTACTTATGCACTGTTATTTCATATAATATAACAATATAATTTTTTCCACATTTGTACCTTAAACTGTATTATTTATAGAATATATTTTAACTTTGCACTCCAATAATAGGTTTATTTTATATACATATGTATATTTAAATATGTATATTTGATTTATTTATGTATATGCAATGCTATTTGTACTTCTGGTTAGATGCTAACTGCATTTAATTGGCCTTATACTTGTTCTATGCACAGTGACAATAAAATTGAATCTAATTATAATCCAATCTAATAACTAG
This sequence comes from Silurus lanzhouensis, assembly GCA_039877035.1. NCBI lineage: Eukaryota > Metazoa > Chordata > Actinopteri > Siluriformes > Siluridae > Silurus > Silurus lanzhouensis. The sequence continues at coordinate 3,875,471 of JBCEWE010000350.1, read as the reverse complement.
GCACCTTTTTTGTTCTTTTTCACTCATTCTTTTAATTTGTAGGAACAAATAATTTTTGGATTTAATGCATTATGAGCACTCACTCTTTATAGTTTCAGAAAAAACATTTCCAAAAGCATGACTCATTAGCAATTGCATATAGACTCAACATTGTCAGATGTCTGTCCTCGCTGGTGGTCCTTAATGATTTTGCTTAAGTTCAAGGTCAGGTTATGTTTAATTTTATTTAATGTTTAGTATATTTGCAGGTTAAATAAATTCTCTTCATTTGTCTTTGCTTCCTTGTTTCATGACAGATGGGGAAATAAAGTGTCATTTGAGAAAAATATAAAATACTCTTTCTTACTAACAATAAAATAAATGAGAAACATTGTTAGAAGATAAAAAGACTTTATGCTTTACTTCAGTATTAATGCAGTCAACCAGCACACTAGCACACCATGCATTATATTGCATATGTTAGAGTAAAACTTCATAAGCTTATCAGTGAGCTTTCTGGGGAGCCAAAATATAGAATTGGTCAGCACATTGGATCTTTTATTGAATTTATGATTTGCCCAGTCTTGAACTCATTGAATTTCTGTCCAGCCTCAAATGAAAGTAAAAGAAAAAAAAACGCTGAGTCCTTCCAGGACCAATCACGAGTTTAGCATGTGTTACACATGCTGCCATTTCATAACCCCACAACTGTTCAGTGGTTTTATGACTCCACCTGTCAAACACATTTACAAGGGGCATGCAAAGTTCACAACTGGCACATAAATAAGTTTCTGCACGAAAGATTATTATGCGAGTAATTGCGGAGAACCCAGAGGAACTTCAAACCCAGATCCCACACACGAGTTGAAGCTGAGAGGTGAACAATTATATGAATTTGAACGCATTAATGCTTGTCTTGCTGTATTATAAAGACGTAAATCCCAGTGGCGTGTACCTGTAGAAATGAATGACATGCTATTAAATGGCATCATCCCAACAGTCATTCTGCAAGAGCCGGGCACAATGCGCAATCTCTTTTGTGATGGCTCCCTTTTGCACCCCATACCCACCGGTGAGTGTCTGCCGGAGATAGCGAATAATTACTCCAAGCGCCGGATGTACATTATGGTGCTGAGCTTGGCAGCATTGTTATAATTGATTCATTGAATTGCTCAGGTGTTGTCAGATAAATTATTTAACATGGAAATTGTGCCGCTTTGAGACAAATTTCAATTACTTTCCTTCACCAGAGGGAAGTGTGTTTCTTTCCGGGTTTTTTGTCTGAAACAAGCCCAACAGGAGCGGCCTGTTCGGCTGCAGAACGACGAGCCGAATGATGCAGATCTCCCAAATGGACAGGTGACATTTACAGACACGCTCTCTTTATTTCTGACACTGAATGAATTCCAGCCCCTTAAAAGGCTCGATCGGGTGCTGGTGGAAGTGGCAGGTTTTTTTTTTTTTGTCATACTGCATCAACAAAGGTCAACAATAACATCAACAAGCACAACAACTACTAGTTTTATTAACACAAACACTAGGCTTAAGCTTCTCACTCAAAGCTGAATGTGGACTAAAAGTTCTGAATAAATTAAGAAGTGGCTTTAAATGAATTAGTGCTTCTCAAGTGTCATCTTTACTTCATCATAAGAAATTCTTTATTTTATTTATATCTATTATTATATTATTATTCTATATTTAAGGCAATACAGTTAAATTATTTATTTACACTTACAGTATTTGGCAGATGGTCGTATACAAAAAGATGTTAATATCATTGATACCACTGAGCAGGTGAGGATTTCGAGACTTACTCAAAAGCCCAGCAGTAATAGTGCAGTGGTGGTGAGTTTTGAATTCATTCCGACCAGAAGTCAAACATCTTCTTTATCTTCTATTTGGAATAGAAATTGGTTCCAATATTGCTATAGAGAAATTCCTCCAAAAATGTGCCTGACTTTTACAGGAATATATAATTCTTCTCCAAACAGTTACCACAAAAGTGGAGGCACACATTTGTATAGAATGTCTTTAGGTTGTGGTAAGAAACCACCGAAAGGCATGCTTCCGAGCCTGTGAGCGAGTGCTGGACCAAGCAGGTGAGGTTGGAGAAAGGGACAAGCCCGTCTCGAAACCCTCTGCGAGGCCCAGGAACTGCCATGCCCCTCCGCCTCAAAGAGAGCGGGGGCAGAACCCAAAACCCAAAAACAATGAATACAAAATTAAAATCTGTATAATTTTCGTGTAATAAAATACAAATTAAAACCAAATAAATCAAGTGTACACAAATAACATTATATATATATATATATCTCAAAAGTGGTCTAAGAAACAGTGGTGAACCGACAGCAGGGTCATGGGCGGCTGAGGGTCATAGATGCACAAGGGGGTAAAGGCAGGTGTGTATGGTCTGATCCAACAGATGAGCTCTTGTAGCTTAAACTGCTGAAGAAGTTAATGCTGTTAATGTTCAATGGATCACGATTGTTTTAGCAGCAAAAGGGGTCCAACACAATATTAGGCAGGTGGTCATAATGTTATACCTTATTGGTGGTCATAAAGACATGGAGAGAGAGAGAGAGAGAGAGAGAGGGAGAGAGAGAGAGAGAGAGAGAGAGAGAGAGAGAGAGAGAGAGAGAGAGAGAGAGAGAGAGAGAGAAATTAAATTATCTGTAGGTACAGATGGTTGTGCAGTAGTGTGTTTAACAGCTAATCTCTTGGTTCTGGTAGATAAACAGTGTCATGGTAAAAGACAAGAAGGTTTTCCTTTATTGCAAGAATGATTTGCAAAGTTCAGCGTGTAGTGAAAGTAGCCCAAAACAAATCCATGTCTTGTCCTTTCCCCTTCAGTGAATTGGCTTTTCTGCTTCACATACAGTACAGACCAAAAGTTTGGACACACCTTCTCATTCAAAGAGTTTTCTTTATTTTCATGACTATGAAAATTGTAGAGTCACACTGAAGGCATCAAGGGCTATTTGACCAAGAAGGAGAGTGATGGGGTGCTGCGCCAGATGACCTGGCCTCCACAGTCACCGGACCTGAACCCAATCGAGATGGTTTAGGGGTGAGCTGGACCGCAGAGTGAAGGCAAAAGGGCCAACAAGTGCCAAGCATCTCTCGGGGAACTCCTTCAAGACTGTTGGAAGACCATTTCAGGTGACTACCTCTTGAAGCTCATCAAGAGAATGCCAAGAGTGTGCAAAGCAGTAATCAAAGCAAAAGGTGGCTACTTTGAAGAACCTAGAATATGATATTTTTCAGTTGTTTCACACTTTTTTGTTATGTATATAATTCCATATATAATTCCACATGTGTTCATTCATAGTTTTGATGCCTTCAGTGTGAATCTACAATTTTCATAGTCATGAAAATAAAGAAAACTCTTTGAATGAGAAGGTGTGTCCAAACTTTTGGTCTGTACTCTATGTTATTTGTGTTTGTTCTTAATATTTCTTTACAAGCGCTAGCATCCTACTATTAAGATTTAGCAAGAAGTCATTAACCGTAAAAGTAGATGTCGGCACATCCAGGATCAGAAAACAGACTCTGAATGGCGGGGATGAATTGCTGACAAGTAAAAACCTCAACATTAACCAGGAATGAAGTCCAAAGCTTCTTGTTAAGACAGGGCTATCGAGTCAATACAACACTGCTCCTTGTAATTCTTTGTCGAAAACCGATTTTCCATTAGTGGACTGATGTTCACTCTTTTATTCACTTGTTCGTTTTTTTTTAGCTGTCACTGTTTCACTTCATTCTTGTTATCCATCCTACAATCGAATCTCTCCTCCGCACTGAAGGTAATTAATAGTACTGAAATCTGGCTGTAGCCCCAAATGACATTTTGTCCTTCAAACCTGCTATTCCTTTATCTCTGTAAATTTGCATACAGTACCACAAAGATGCGCCAAAGCACAGCGTCTCCAAGTCGCCCAAGTCTTTCTGTCTCTTCGATTGATGTGAAGTAGTAGTGGGTGATGAAGAAGAGAGTGTGTTCCCCATGAGAGCCATTCAGAGGATTGCCTCAGAGAGAAGAGACAAGATTATATACAGTTTTCAAACGCCGTTTACTCGAGTAAGGGTACTGAAAGTCAAATAGTGAGCTAAGAAAAATTAACATTGAAAAACTTTCTCTTTAGCAAAAAAATTAAAATTAAAATAAAATGTTTCATTTCTGAAATACCAAAGGTGACTTAAGTGTTATAAAGTTCTATTTGGCTGTAGAATTGCTGAATATCTACTCACTTGAAACACTTTGTATAAATGCATCTCATTCTCTTGAAATCAAAAAAATTATAAAGAAATCTTTCACTTCTATAAACCGACAAAACCCATTTCACATGCATTCTCCATTTCTGGTGTGGGGGTATGACACTGTGGCATGAAACCCCCCAATATAATTGTAAACTGTGGGGCCCATTCTGTGACTGATAGGCAGATGTTAAAGGTTAAAAGTAGTGCCTGGGACATTAAATCTAGCTGATACACAAATGATCCCACCCAGACGCTACAATAGCTAATGCCAAGAATACGTGGTATCAGAAAGACAAAGTTCAGAGACTAATGGTGCTAACAGTCTATTCTGACCGTGTGCGTTACCATAGCAAGTTAGAATCGTGAAAGGATGCATAAAACTGGGCAAATCTGCCACAGAAACATTTGACATGACATACATTTGCGATGCTTCAATGTGTTGTTTGAGGTGTTTTGAGTGCCACTCGCGCTTCAATAGTGGAAGAACATCACTGAAAGGCAACGAGTGATCAGGAAGACCTTCAATGAGCTCAACCCCGAAAATGTCTAAATCATTAGGCAACTTGTGCATGATGATCGTCGTTGAACAATCCACATGATCTTATTTCTGAACCCACCCTGATCGCCAGATTGGGTTGCTTCCAAATGGACTTCGCTCTCAACACAAAGATGGAGATTCGGGTCAAAGGTTACTGTATCACTGTGCAGGGGGACTATTTTCAAGGCAGTAATGTGTAAACATAGATCAATAAAGTACTCTCTTGTAAACAGAGCTAATCTCAAAACTTTTTAGATTTATTAGCTATATATTTTATTCATATTAGGGTTCATTCAGAATGATGATGGCTTGATGGCATCTAGTTTTATTTACATTTATTAGTGAGATTAGTGAGCTAGAATCAATTAATGGCTTGATTGGTTGGTTGGTTGGTTGGTTGGTCAAACTTATTTTCAACTCAAAGAAATTGATGTAATGTCTAACCAAAGGTTCAAATATCTACCAAAATGTTCAAACTCAACCCTGGATTTTGCTCCAACAAAACTCCACTAATAATAATGACACTCTCAAGGGAAAGCAGCTTGCGAATTCCAACTGTGCCCAATCCAATCAAAGCAAAACAGAAGATAGAATCTATGCATAATGGATGTACTCTAGCCTCTTTTGGGAGGAAAGCATAAAAAACAAGATCATATATAATGTTATCTGTACATGAAAGCATCTCTCAACATGAGGTGCCCCAAACAGAATGAAATTTCAAATGAACACAGATACATTGATACACTGTAAACCGGCCATCTGCTGCTACTTCCTCCGACGTACAAGTTATTAGCTGTAATAGGACAAGATTTTGATAAGGCGATGGTATCTCTGCGCTCGTCAATACTCTAACTGCTGTGCTGTTTTATATTTATGGATCGAACAAAACATCTTTGAGAGCTGAATTAACAAAACAACAACTATGAGCTTCAAGACATGAGCTTCAAGTAATATGCAGATCAAAAATAAGAATAGGGAAAAATATGATTTCAGTGAAATGGTGTGGTGCAAAAAAACTAAAAATATTCACTGGGTGGCGTTTTTGTAAGAAAATAAGCAAAATAGGTAATACATTTTAAAATATATTTGATACAACACAAAATAATGTAATCACTGATATTCGAAAAGTAGCTACTGATGTGAAAGGATGTTTTTTCTCTGCTATTAAAGACGAGCTTAAACATTTGTTGGAGCCCCTAAAAGTCACGTGACCAAGTCACATTTTTCCTGTTTAGACTAACGTGTGTCTGATTGGGCCTTGTTAGGACCACTATTAAAGTTCTAGCTGTTGTATGTCTGTGTCTGTGCATGTGCCATGTTCTCCTTTATAATTAAAGTAACTTTCTTCGTACTCATAAAATTCATGTATATGGCCATGGTTATGTTTTTTGTTTTTATGGGTAAATCTGTTTGTCTTTACACAGTATACTACCTGCACTTGCATCATTGTGTGTGTGATTGAAGGTCAAAATATTCACCACATCACCATTTCTTTTATTCAAAACAAATCCAATGCAGCAATTTGTGTAAAATTATGACCAAACATTTATATTAACCCAGGGAATCTAATACAAATTAGAAGCTAATTCAATACAGTGAAATGACAATTGCAAAAATTTGCACTATAACACTATTTAGGAACATCATATCAACATTAACTGGTCACGCCCAATAGCTCCTTATTTGAATTCTGATCAGGGAGTCAGGAAGTTAATCAGAAGAATACTGTAGCCTAAGACCCAAGCTCTACACAAAAAGAGCTCCAGATAGACAGGTAGGCTGCAGTACAGTTCAGAAAACACTATGCAGTGCAATCCACCACTATGTTCACCTCCATGTTAACAAGTTCCAAATGTGGTCTAATAAACTTCAAGCAAGTGTCTTTTTTACAAGAATACATATATATTACTTGCATATAGAACTAGGTACGCCTTTTTTTCCAACCCATCCCCATGCGTTAAAACTTTCTTTCGGCTTCTCCCATTAGGGGGCGCCACAGCGGATCATCTGCATGTTTGATTTGGCACGTTTTTACGCTAGATCCCCTTCCTAACGCAACCCTCCCTATTTATCTGGGCTTGGGACCGGCACTAAGGCTTGTGCAACCCTAACGGCTGGGGTTGGTTCCCTGACCGGGGATCGGATCCGGGACATAGCGGTGAGAGCGCCGCATCCTAACCACTAGACCACCAGGCGTTAACCTGAGCTAATTCAAATTTACAGAGTTATGAGGTCGAACTACTTATTAATATCATCGCCTGCATTTGTGCACTGCTTTTTTTTAGCATGTTAAATTTTTTTTGTGTGTCAAGCCATTGTATTAAATATAACTTTTTTTTTATCAATTGTAATATTATGATATTTCTATTAGCTTAAAATAAATAAATAATTATAATAATGAAAAATAATTCATAATAATTAATAAATAAATACATGCTTGAGTTCATACTAATGTTTAATCAAAATTATATTTAAAATTAGCTTCAGGTAAGAGGAAGATAAGCAAGTGGGGTAATGTCTTTTTATATATGCTATAAATATATAAACATGATAACAGGAGTAGGATCGTGTCAGAGGCATTCCATAAAATAAAATCGACCTAAAATAATTTAATTCACTATAATTATTATATTATATTTTCTGTTTTTATAGATATTATATACACTTTCACAAGTGGCCCTGATAGAAAGTATTGTTTGTACATTCACTCTGAGGTAAAGTTTTTATGATCATAACCATGAATAATTAGTTGAAAAATAACCAATCTGCTCTAATAGAGTAAATCCGTTTGTCAGACTTGTTTCTATTTCTGGGCTTGTTCTGAGCCTCTTGGTGGACCGCATCAAGTGTGACTGATAATCAAATAATCACTAATCTTTAATAAATAAAAATATCTCCAAAAATATATTTGGAAAATATTGTACACCCAGACTTGTAATTATTTCCTGTGTTTTATTTTCCATCAGGTATTTTACTCATTGTCATGGTTACCTGTTCACAGACACGAATACCATTTAAATTAATTTCCCTCTTTCTAGTTTTTTCCCAAAGAGTTCATCACTGCAGCAAACATAAACATGCAAGTAGTGGCACAGAAGAGTCTTGGGAGTGCATTTGTTTAATTCATGCTCATTTCCTGACCAATGATTTGTTGTTAAAACCATTAAAAGCTTCATATTTGTTATTTTGGGCTTGGCCTGTTTTATTTCCCCAGGAGTGCATTTGGTTTAGCATGAGCTGAGAAATAGGGCAAAGTAGACCACACTGAGTGCTGTTTGATTAAGCGACTGGTTAGTATGCTATAGACTACATTGGATTAGATTAGATTCATCTATATTGCCACTGTGCCAAGTACAAGTATGGAACCAATGAAATGCATTTAGCATCTAACCAGTAGTGAACATAGCTGATTATTTGCACCTGTGGTTAAAAGCAGAAGTATGTTCACTATATCAACAAATGTATTGGGACACCTGACCTTTCCTGCCATTTGCCATCTCCAAACTGTTACCACAAAGCTGGAGGCACACAATTGCTTAGTGTGTCTTTGGATGCTGTATAATAAAATTTAGCACACTCCAAAATCTTCCCAGAAGAGTGGAGGGAATTATTAGAGCAAATTATGACTGATGGAACATTTCAACACATTAAAAAACATATTACATATTTACACTGAGCAAATGTACCATTTCAAGGAAAAAAAATAGGGTCATGTTGAATTTAATGATCATATCCCACAACAGTTGGGACAGGATTGTCTTTACAACTGTAACGCATCCCCTAATCTTTTAACAACAGTCTATATACATCTGAAAAGAGTAGATGCTGGGGTTTTGGGAAAAAAAACTTTGTCCCATCGATGTCTGATACAGAATTCTGGCTGGTCAGCAGTCCTGGGGCTTCTTTGTCGTATTTTTTACTTCATGATCCACCAACTGTTTTCAAATGGTGAAATGTTTGGACTGCATTCAGGCCAGTTCAGCATCTAGACTTTACTTCTATGAAGCCAGGCTCTTGTATTGGATGCAGAGTTTGTTTAAGGTTCATTGTGCAGAGAAATGAGGTAAAAAATACTGTAATAAACTCCAGGTGACTACACAGAGATCACCTTGTAATTATATAATAATGTGCAAAGAGGCAAGGGAGGGTATCTGATATAAGGCAAGTGTCATGGTGGTGAAAATGATATAAATCAGTATATCCTTACCGAAGGATAAAGATAGGTTGAAATTAAATAACAAATATATGAATTTAAAAAATGTCACTCATGCATGTTCATTGCTAGAGACTCAAAGCACTTTTGTACGTCGCTCTGGATAAGGGCTTCTGTTAAATGCCGCAAATGTAAATGTAAATGTAAGCAAAATCCTAAATTCTTACTATTTGTGAAATACACTCTATATTCCGGAAATCTTTAGCCGGTATGTGTGTGGCACATAGTAAATTAAGATTAAAGGTTAAATAAGAGGAAAGTGTTTAATCGAATTTACGGTTAAGCAGCGTATTGAGTTAAACAGCCTCTTTAATTAGCAAAATGTCCCCTCGAGTACCCATTGCTTTATAGTCAATGAACATCTAAAGAAAACCAATGGAACAAACTGGTTGATGTTTTGCAACTCATAGTTGTGATATTCACCATTAATAAACGCATAATCTATGCTCTGTAAAGTAAATTCTGTCCTGTAGATAAGTTAAGGAGAGTTATGAGGAGAAATATCAATGCACAGTATATAAACAAAAGTATTGGGACTTTTTAGCCATATGTGGTACTTCCCAAACTGTTACCACAAAAATACTGACACACAATTGTATAGTATGCCAATGTATGACCCAAACCTATTCCAGCATGGCAATGCCCCTGTGCACAAAACCAGCTTCTTGAAGATACAGTCTACATGGTTTGGAGTGGAAGATCTTGAGATTTAGATCTGCAACATCAACTCTCTTGAACACCTTTGCAATGAATTGAAGCACCTGATTTTTTAAAGCCATTGTGTTTGAATGTGACTGAATCTCCACACCCACACTCCAAACGCTAGTGAAACATGTTCCCAGAAGATTTCAGGTTAATTTAAACGCAAACAGGAACCAAAAGTGGAATGGATGTTCGAATAGCACATCTAATCGTATGGTCTTATGTTCAAAAACTTTTGTCCTCATTGTTTATTTCTACAAAATACTAACTCCAAAATTACCTTCACAATTGACACAATGTCCTTTTAAAGGCATACTGTAGGCTGCATTTCTTGGCTTGGCATCATTTATGCCTGTCCCAGTGTGAAGGATCTGGAGAAAGCAGCCTTGAAATGTGGCCATCATTTTAGAGAATTTCAGGTTGTCAAACTCTGATTCTTTCATTTGTCATTCAGGCAGCTGACATATAGCAGAGAAGACCATCAGGACTTCTCTCTCTAGTATCGCACACACACACACACACACACACACACACACACACACACACATATGTAGGCCTCAATGATGCAGGACTAGAACCAGGACAATCATGAAATGCCCTGGACAAGGACTCTTCTCAGTGCTTCCATCAGGAAAGCACTATCAAATCCTGAGGAACAACAGAGAGAGAGAGAGAGAGAGAGAGAGAGAGAGAGAGAGAGAGAGAGAGAGAGAGAGAGAGAGAGAGATTTGTGAGGAGTTTCTACTTTCAAGCAATCTGGGGACTTGAGACCTTGAGTATTCCGGCCTCACATACAGACACACATACATTTGCACTATATTTTGAATAGCAAATCATAAAAAAATTAATACCATTGTCTAAATATATCCGTAATATACGTTCATTTTTTATTGTGTTGTTTTTTTTTGTGTTGCTGCGCTGTGGGATGAGTAATGAAGACAAAAGGTTTACTGGATTAAATCAAGTATAGAATATACTTGATCTACAATGCTCCTGAGGAACCAGAGTTCCTGTCTTTCTTTTCTTCGGATCTGCCAGATTCATCCCTCTGGATGGAGTTCTCTTCAACTAGAGAGCACTCTGTGAAGCTAGGGTTCCGAGGATGGTACCACCTCAACACCCTGTAGATCCATTAAGTTACTGTGCAACTCAAGAACTTTAAGAATGGATTTGAACTGTATTTAATATCAACAGTCTGCCACAATGGCTCAGGACAACAGGTTGCATAAATAGTTTTGCATTTTAGTGCCTATCACTAAACAGCACACCTCAACAGTAAGTCTGGTTCCTCTCAAGGTTTCTTTGTCTTGCCATCTCATGTAGTTTTTTACTTGCCAGAGTTGCCACTGGCTTGCTCACCAGGGATAAACTTATAAGGAACAAACATATAGGCACTAAACGTATACATTTAGTGTACAGTAAAAGTTTAGACAATATCCTTTGTTAAATAAGCAATACAAATAAAAATGTATTATATCTACATTTAAATGTTATATATGATATATTATATATAGGTGAAGTTTAGTATAAAAGTTAATGATGTAATGGATCGAATTAAAAAGTGTGCATCGGATACAAGTTTTTATTTGTATCATGATGCATCTTTTTTATATTCATCTATAAAAAACAGTTTATTTATATATCATTTTTATAGTAGATACATATACACACACACACACACACACACACACACACACACACACACACACACACACACAATTGCATATGGCTGGGCAGTGCAAAAATGATGGCTTCCCAAATTAACTTTCATATTATAAATTATATTGCATACACAGTGACTGTTCTTTCTTTTAATCACCTCCATTAACCCTCAATCCCTTGCATGAAACGTGCATTTTGAAATCCATTCTAAAGAACGGGTTTAACAGCAGTGGTAGTCAAAATATCTAGAAAATCCTCACCACTGAGCAGCTGCTAGAAATCCTCACCACTGAGCAACTCCTATTAAGTCGCATGGATTGTTCATGGATTGCTGTGCAAACGGTTTTGGAATTAATTGTGAAGCAGGGAATAAAACATGAGGAAAAGAATCAATGATGGGATAGTGTGTTGCAGCCTGATGTGAAATAAAGTTCCTGTTACCACCCAATTCACTTATTATAGTGTTTTTACATCTTCCAACACACCCATTTGCCAACTATTCATTTTATCTATTTTGATTAGATATTTTTCTATTAAAAATAAAAAGCAATACATTTATACTGTATATAAACTGTATAAACCAACATTGGTGAACACTTTACCATAAGATTAAAACTTTCTAAACATCCCATTACACATTTAGTCACTATTTGCTGTTATAATAGCCTCCATTCTTCCGGGAAGGGGGGTCTACTAGATTTTGGAGTGAGTTTGTGTGGATTTGTGTTCATTCAGCCACATTAGTATAGTCAGGTACTGATGAAGGGTGAGGAAACCTGGGGTGCAGACAGACTATAACAGGAATGTGAAACAAGGAAACCAACAAGTGAGAGACAACAAGTGAAAGACAGAAAGTTCAGTGAGACGTGAGTATATAGCTACACGGGTGAGCTTCTTTCCATTAACTTGAATCAGATGTGCCAAAAACAACGTGACCTGGTCTGTAGAGGTGATTTCGCAATACATTTTGTCTCATGTTTGGTGTCGTGTTGTATCGCATCACGCTCATGTTATGTTTTTTTTTATTTATGCTTCATGCAACTTTTTTTTGTTTTCTTGTCTTAGTTTTATATATTTGCATTGCAAATCTAACTGCACTTACCTCCACATTCATTGGTATTAGATGATATTCACAATACTGTACAATAGAATCAACAATAAAAAAGAAAAACTTAGCTACAAACATAATATATTGGTCCATGGTCTTTTTGTGATTCCCAATTGAAAAAATCCCATATTTTTTTTGGAATAGATGACCTTTGATAGTTTCTGAGCACAAAAAAAGGAGAAAATGACATTTATACTTTTTTACTCATTCGCTTAGTCACACTAAGTTGTAGTAATCAAAATCTCACAATGCCAAGCATGCACATGTATAATGCCCTGAAGTACAGAGAATTTCTAATCGAACATTTTAACTTCTTAGGAGGAATTGTCTATCGAGTCATTTGTGCAAATGATTAATAATATTATACAAACTATGGCATCATATTTAGAGGTTACAGACAATCTAGTAAAACATAAGGCGGGCAAGGTGGGGCTACTACAGGGCAGGCTGGGGTGGGACTGTTTTGCAATTAGTGTCCAAATATTTAGTGCACAGCATAAAATTTTAAGAAGAGGACAAGTGTGGGACTTCCATTTCCTGCAAATCTCTTGTTGCATTTACATGCATTTATCCATATTAACTATTCAGAGAAAAGCCAGAATGTTAGATGAAGTTAATCATGGATTATGTGCTGATGGTCTCAGGTATGATCAGGTATGATACATCTGGGTTGTTCAAGAAAACCACACAACCTAAAATCCAAATAAGTTAAAAACTAAGATGGCAAGAAACTATATATAAGGCGCTTTTTAATGTTTTTTTTTTTTTTTTTCATTTTCAATCCAAATATTAATTCATGCAATGTAAATTGACTGATATAGATTTGCAGCTGGAACCTCCATTAGAGCTGCTGACAAAGAAAATAAAACCTTTGGACCAATCAGAATCAACAACAACTGATGTGAGTAAGTTTGCGGAATATAGTACTAATTAATTTGTATTATTATTAAGTGCCTTCTTCAAAGCATTCAAAAGTCGAATTTATTTGACCAACATAATAAGACTGCCACTGAGCTTTAATTAATTAAGCTCTTTAATTAAGTCCTTTTTTTGTGAAATTAATTAGAATGAATACAGTTTACAGCATATGACTGACTAAAACCATTTACCATTTTATTTTATTTTTGTTATAAAGTAGGAGTATGGAATCTTTTTTTTTTTTTTCCACAAGATTGGTGTTTAATTGTACAAATGACAAGTGGAGTATTATTGAAAACACAACACAAAAATGAACGACATTCTCCTAATGGCGGTTTGGTATACTGGGAAGTAGTATTTTGTCTAATGGTGTGAATTGAATGTAAATGAATGCATGCCTTTGTTAGTCCAGGATCTAAGGGTATATGTGTGATTTAGATTGAATTTTATAGAGTTTACACAACATCCCGGAGCATAAACAAACAGAACAGGATAGATGGGGTTGCGTTTTGATGGATATAAGTCACACCGAGTTTGTGTGGATTAAAACAATGCTTACAGCAGAGTAAAACTTTTACATTGCCTGACATTTCTTATACCTAATAAAGTGGCAACTCAATGAACTAATGTACTTTAATTGAATATGATGATGATAATGATGATTATGATGATGATGTTAATGATAAATGTGTAATATAATGTTTAATATAAATAGAAATATTTTGACTGCTGTCTTTTCTTCCTAATTTCCTTTGTTTAAATGCTTTGTATGTTTTATCATGAATAAAATATATGTTTATGAGATTTGCAAATCATTGCATTAGGTTTATATTTACATTTTACTCAGTGTCACATTTTTTTGGACATGGGGTTATACAGTCTATGTGATACTGTGCATGTAAATATGTAATGTTTTCTCTGTAGGCATTTTCCCCAGAATGTTTTAGAGGTCTATTTTAGGACCTCCAGTTTAGGTTACACACACACACTTTGTTGTTCAATCCAATCCCAGATACAGATTTGAATATTTGGAGCACTAAACGTGGTGGAAATGGGATGTGGGAATGTCACCATTATGAAGAGGTTAAACAGCAGAGATGATGAGATGAGATGAGATGAGATGAGATGAGATGAGATGAGATGAGATGAGAAAGATAGAAATCAAGAGAGTAAGCGAAAGCCTCTTTACGTAGAAGACTCAGGCCTCATTAGTGTCCACTCTCTGCACCGTTAAAAGCCAACCCCTCTGGAAAACCGCCAAACTGCCCGAGTGTTTCATCGTGATCACTGCATATTTCATTAAAATACACATCTCCTCTCTTTCATTCATAAGGGTTTCAGAGCAGTCACAATTAAACCAGTTCTTTCTGCTCATTAAGAACAGAGAAAGACCTCTCTGACTCTAATAAACACTGACACGGATAGTCAAGCCATAAACAAGGATGTTTAATCCACTGTGTGTTCGAACAGATGTTGAAGTGTGCAAACACACACACACACACACACACACACACACACACACACACACACACACATTAATATAAAAAAATCGGTTTACAAAAGACATTTTGCAGGATGCATGTAAACACACACACACACACACACACACACACACACACACACACACACACACACTCACACACACACACACCACAGCACACACCTGACCATTAAGAATGCTAAAGACCAACGAATCTGTGTGAGAAATTTCATAAATGTTACCTGTATATGATAAGAATATTTTATACACTATAGAGTTACTATTTCATTTGCACACACACACACACACACACACACACACACACACACACACACACACACACTGTACTTCACCAGCATGCTAGTCAATAATGATGCACTAGCTACCCAATAACCTAGTTGCAATGCACACACGCAAACAAACACACATACAAATGGCCATCCATGCACACACACACACACACACACACACACACGCACACACACACCACACCACACACACACACACACACACACACACACACACACACACACACACTGTATTTCACCAGCATGCTAGTCAATAATGATGCACTAGCTACCCAATAGCCTAGTTGCAATGCACACACACAAACAAACATATATACAAATGGCCATCCATGCACACACACACACACACACACACACACACACACACACACACACACACACACACACACACACACACACAGGTCCTGGTATTGCCAGGTGTGGTCCTGATGTCACCATGGAAATGTCTGTGTCTTTTCTCCCAGCCTCTTGCTCACTGAGCTCATCATTCTCAGTGTGTTTACAGCATTTCATATCTACCTGGCAGCTCGGAGAGGTGGCCACGGTGTGCTCCACTGAAGTGTTGCAATAACCAGAGTGAAGAAGAAAAAAAAACACAAAGCACACACACACACACACACACACACACACATACACACAAACACACAGCTGTCTTGTTAGCATTTTGAAAGTGATCTAATTAGCAGATTTCCATAATGCATGGAATGCGCCTCGGTTTGGAAATGGCTGCGCTGTTATTGTATCTCATCGGCGTTCGTTGTTTCGGCGTTTTGTCGCTGCGGCTGTTTGCTTATTTATGAGACGTTTTTCAATTTGCTCCGGCTCCTCGTACCGAAACGCCTGCTCCTGGATTAAGTCATTACAATGAGGAGAAAAAGGCCCAAGAGTGTAACTAATCACATCGTCTTTAATCCCGTTTTCAATTTTTATGCTCAGCCAGTGAATTATTCAAACCGGAACAAATTTGCTTAACGAAAAGATCTACACAATAACAGCAACAACAACACAACTAAAACAAATCGGCGTGCAATAATAATAAACACAACACAAGCATCAGAGCTATAAAGATCTCTAACGTCCAGCAAACTACATTGCCAACAGACATGGCTGCCGGGACTACAACTCCCAAAACACATAATCACTCTAACGAGAAACACATGCTCTCGAGCACACACACTTCTCCTGCTGACTAATAAAAAGCAGTGGTAGACAATAATGAAGTAAATGTCATTCATTACTGTACTTACAGGAAGTAGCTTTTTCGCGTATCTGTACTTTACTGAAGTATTTCCATTTGGGCAAATTTTTAAGTCACTACATTTCAAAGTCAAATATTTTACTTGTTACTCAACTACACTTTGTGAAATCAGTCGTTCCCTTTTATTTACGAGTGGATAAAAACCTAACTGGTGAACCGCACAGTGTAGAGCGAAAGCTCTGTCTGACTTTTGTTTGCGTTTTGATTGCCGCTTGGTGTATCTACTCATCACGAACATACAATTGAGCATCAGTTCAACAGCAATTTTGAGAGGAATAAATGATGGAAAAAACTCGAACTTTCCAACACTCATGGCCTTATTTGAGCAATTTTATTGAAGTAGTTGAAAAGTTTCGTGCTCGTGAAAATCTTATTAAATATCAATCAGAGTTTGAGTCATTAATATCATTCTATTATAGATTGTTGTGCTGGAAGTCACATTAGAGTCTTTTTAACAAAAACTGACTTGATTAAACAAAGAGTCCTGTGACAGAAATGATGAAAGGAACATTATATCCATAATAAATTATAGTACTTTGGATACTTAAGTACATTTAAAGGCAAACACTTTTGTCCTTTTACTCAAGTGAATGTTTAAAGGGAGCACTTTCACTTTTACTGAAGTCAAATCTTACTGATTGAAGCTCTACTTTAAATCAGCTACAGTATCAGTGCTGTGTGTGTTATTGTTCGGTCCACACCAAACCTTGCTATTGTGTTTTTATGGCATTTGGCACACACCCTTATTTAGATTTACTATGATCACATTTAAACAAGTCACCAGTTGAGGGTTAATGGCTAAGGGCCTTGCTCAAGGGCCACAAGTGGCAGCTTAGTGGTGCTGAGGGTTCTGATCATCGTTCTTAATTATTGAGCTACCACTTCTCCATTATGTGTGCTTCTCTGGTTTGGATTGTTTGTTCTGTTTCTGGTTTCTTGTCTCTGAATTTTCCTTGTATATTTTCGCCTGAGTCTTTTTCTGATTTGGACTTTTCATTTTGGATTTTTTTCGTAAGCTTTTCCAGTAAAAACTATCTAACGTGCAATTGCATCTGTCTGAGCTTTCATTATATGACAACATTTCTTTCTTTCTTTCTTTCTTTCTTTCTTTCTTTCTTTCTTTCTTTCTTTCTTTCTTTCTTTCTTTTTGTAATTCAACAATCGATCATAGTTGGTACCTGTACACTGCATTCGTATTTTTTTTTTTTTTTGGAAAATAAAAAACAAAATGTTAAACAAAATGTTAAATAATGTTGATATATATATATATATATATATCAACCTTAGAATAGTTTTTAACTTTATTTAACATATATAACAATTCGTTTTATATATATATATATATATATATATATATATATATATATATATATATATATATATATATATATTATTTTTTTATTTTATTTTATTCAAAATATAAAACTTTCAAATTCGCCATTTAAAGTTTCTTTTTAATCTTTTTTAGAATTTTTTGAGTTGTGGTTTCGAACAAGACAGCTGTATCATAATTGATCAACCATCTGCACATAATCCATCAGTGAATTCATCCAACATTTTGGTTTCGCTCTGAGAAGTTCGTATGGATCATTATGTGCTTTTCAAAGGCAACGAGAAAATGACAGTAAATGAGAGTCTGACAGTAACATGTGTTTAACACAGGCTGTCCTTGGATGGTTCAGGCGTACGGACAAATCTTTATATTCCGAATCTTTCCAGGCATTAGTTAATCACTGGGGTAAGTGTATGAATGTAGCAGGGGAGTATGTAGGAAAAAAAATGCAGTTTCTACTCCTTAAAATTAGTCCCGATTTGATTTGAACACCCCTCATATTATTGATCATTTGTGCAAATGACTCCAAAGTGAACGTTTCTTCCTAAGAAAAAACAATTCACTTTGAATTCAGTTTGACTTTTAGGTTGTGATGTTGGATGGAAAAAAAAAATTAACACAATGTACACGGGACACAACAAGGTGTATGTTAGTGTTAGTAAACTGTTACTGAAACTTTATTCCTCTTTACTTCAAAAACTTTTGACATAATATTTATCCATTTCTAGTAAAATTTTGAGTAATGGAATGCCGTAATATTTATTTATTTACATCCATATCCAGTATTTATGCAGTTCTATGTAAATGTTGTAGCTATTAACAGCTGTTCCATCTTTAAAGTTTAAACATAATTCGAAAAAGGAATAACAGAAATGAACAATAACATTTTCTCTCAATAAATGATAGTAATAAATATATAAACACACAAAATGCAGAGAAAATGTTATAGATGGTGGCTTTAATGTTTAATCCACACTAAAAGGGGTGTGGCCTCACACATTTTTCTTCTTTTTTTTTTAACATGCATCTTCTTTATAACAGAAATTTGGAAGTTTGTAGCTCAATGTTTAAGGCTATGGCTTACTGATTAGCTCAGGCTTCCAAACCCTGGTATCACCAAGCTGTGACTTTTGGGGCCCTTGACAAAGGCCCTTAACTCTCTGTGCTCCAGAGGCACTGTAACATGCACTCTGATCCCAGCTTCCTACATTGCTCAGACATGTAAAGAAAAAAACAATTTCCTTATAGGATCAATCAAAAATTTAAAAACTAAAAAACTATTTTTTTTTTTTTTACCAATATACAATATGTTACAAAAATACAACACAAAAAAAAACAGATACACTTCATCCTTCACACTTACCTACACACCCACATATCTGGCACAGAAAGAGAAGAGGGATGAGCAGTAGATGGAGAAGCCACAATAGAAGCTTGTAGCTAGAAAACTTAATTTGGCATTCAGCCAAGCTGATTAAAGTGTAGGGTAGGTGACAAAATAAGAGTAAAGAATATCTATTTAAAGCCTTGAAACTATTCCTTCCCTTATTGTACCTGTCTTCCTGTCCTCCTGTCCTTGAAATTACATAGGCAAGACTTTCGACTCTTGATAACAGCAAATTAAAGGTTATTTAACCTTAAACTCATTACAGGGCTGTATAAGAGCACACTGTAAATGACAAAAGTGCTAATGCTGCAGTGACTTCTGGATTTCTGGGTTTCATCAAGATGACAGATATTAGATATTTCAGGGCCAGAAAGTCAAACTATGTAGTTTTCATTTTCTTGACAAGAAATCATTTGGTTAAGAAATGAGAACAAATTAAACAAATAAATTAAGTTAGCATTGAATAGCTTTACCTTTAAATTCTTTAAATTGTGTGTGTGTGTGTGTGTGTGTGTGTGTGTGTGTGTGTGTGTGTGTGTGTGTGTGTGGTGTGTGTGTGTGTGTGTGTAGATTTCCATTGAAAGAAGAGTCAATGTGGAGGACTTGGAAATGAGGATCTAGAAGGCCTTAGATGTTTTAATTAAATTAAAGGATTTGTATATGTTAAATATGCTTAGGCATTTACAAATGTGTATAAGTGTACAATAAATGGTAATTAGAGATTGCAGTGATTCTATTGCTCCATTAGCAGTAAGTGGAAGAATTCAAGCCTCTTTTTTTTCCAATACCTGAAGTGGTATTGAAGAAAGTCAGTAGACAGACATGGAGGCTCTCCAAATGGATCAAGCCGAACATCGGTCATCTTTAAAGAAGCAGCTCATATATGCTCATATATATATATATATATAATATTAGATATTCCTCAGTATTCTACCTTTGAATCATGTGGGTGTGGAGGATATATTACCTCGTATATATCGTATATTTAAACTCGAAGATCTGCTGTGTGAGAGTTCATAACTCCTAAGTACAGACCAGTCGCTGTCTTGCAAGCCAATGCAAATGAAAGCAGTGGAGTCCAGGACTGTGTGATATTAATTTCCTGAGAAATGTTTGCTTTGAACAAGGCTTAGCAAACAGCCAAGCCAAGGGTCGTCTACTTCCTTTGAACGGCTTATAGCCTCTATTGGAAAGGTGATGACAGCAGCTTTCTCAAGCTGAGCGGAGCAAAGTCTACCTGCTTAGCTCGGCTTGTTTTTCAGAATTCAGCAAATTGGAAACAAATCCAAGCATCATTAGCTGCTTCTTTAAAGATGACCGATGTTCGGCTTGAACCATTTGGAGAGCCTCCATGTCTGTCTACTGACTTTCTTCAATACCACTCCAGGTACTAAAAAAAAAACGAGGATGAAATTCTTCCATTTACTGCTAATGGTGCAATAGAATCACTGCAATCTCTAATTACCATTTATTGTACACTTATGCACATTTATAAATGCCTAAGCATATTTAATTTAATTTTATATATATATAAAAAATATCTATCTATCTATCTATCTATCTATCTATCTATCTATCTATCTATCTATCTATCTATCTATCTATCTATCTATCTATATATATATATCTGTCTGTCTATCTATCTATCTATCTATCTATCTATCTATCTATCTATCTATCTATCTATCTATCTATATCTGTCTGTCTATCTATCTATCTATCTATCTATCTATCTATCTATCTATCTATCTGTCTGTCTGTCTGTCTGTCTGTCTGTCTGTCTGTCTGTCTGTCTGTGTGTATGAGCGGTGAAGTGAATAACACTGATTATCTCTTCATCATGGCACCTGTTAATGGGCAACATTTTGTCCTAAAAGTTGACATGTTATAAGCAGGAAAAATGGGCAAGCGTAAGGATTTTTTTTAAAAGGCCACATTGTGATGGCTGACTAATTAGGTCAGAGCATCTCCAAAACTGCAGCTCTTGTGGGGTGTTTCCAGTCTGCAGTGGTCAGTATCTATCAAAAGTGGCCCAAGGAAGGAACAGTGGTGAACCGGTGACAGGGTCATGGACGGCCAAGGCACATTGATGTGCTCATGTGATCCGACTCAACAGATGAGCTCCTGTATCTCACATTTCTAAAGAAGTTAATGCTCTTAATACTCGACAGGTCACGGCTGTTTTATCTGCAAAAGTGGACCAACACAATATTAGGCTGGTGGTCATTATGTTATGCCTGATCGATGGCCATATATTGAAATCGTGATTTTTGTCTGAAACCATCCGGCCATTCTGTACACACTGTTTCAAAAGAAAGTGGCACCTTCACATGAATTCTTATTAGCAGACTAAAAATAGCATGGTGGTGAGCAGTCTGTGCTTGAGCTAGCAACCTAAAACCCACAGAGAGAGAGAGAGAGAGAGAGAGAGAGAGAGAGAGAGTGAGACAGACAGTGAGAAGAAAGAAAGAGAGAAGGAAAAAGATAGAAGGACAGAGAGAGAAAGATCAATTAGGGTCTTTAGCATTTTGGTACAAGAAAGGGATTTTAAAATAATAATAATGTCTGATTTTACAAAAACGCTTGCTAGCTTGAAGATTCTGAACTATTCAATGGAACAATATTAATTTATTCAGAAAAAGGAAGTGATCTTTGGAACTATTTGAACAATTAGTCCAATCACTATTTCGGGGAAGTGGAACTGGGCAAACAGCAGCACTAATAAGGGAGAATGAGCAGAAACTTTGCACAAGAGTAATAGCATTACATGAATTAAAAATTGCAATTAGATTTCTGCCAAACGAAACACAGGATTTAACAGTGTTCTCTCCACCATGTGTCTATGTGGAGGCTTTTGATGTATTGTAACTTATCATTGCTAGATGTTCCTTATTTTGGATCTCCCACAGCACCACATCACTCCAAACTCCACCTTAGCCTTAGTACTTAATACATTGCTCATAATCCATGTGCAAATCTACATAGAAATCTAACTAGTACCTGATAAAATGTCTTGTGTTTATGTAACAGTCATTTATATTTTACTGTAGTATAAATCTGCTACAAACTCCAAATTAATCATTTTGAATACAGGGAATAAATCTTGATGGGATTTTTATCACCAATGAGTGGTGTATTTGGGTATGAATGCCATCATGCTGATTACACTGTCCTATAAATTCACACCCAGAGATGTTTTATTTCTTACATGTTACAGCCAATATTTTATTTATTGAAAAAGATATTCCTTTATTGATTTGTTATTATACAGATTATTACAGATCTCTCTTTTTTTCTCACTACTCTAATCAGTAACCTATTCAAGTTACCAAGCTACTGCAAAGAGAAAAATCCTCGGCCCTAAAGACTTTCCTTTTACGGAAAGTCGCTGTCATGTTATGAATGCTGGACAGATGCAAAAACAGGTTTAGAACAATTTGACAAAACAAACACAACGGTAAAGATCCATGAGGGTCAAACTCAACAACCATGAAGATGGATTTGGACTGTAATTAACCTCAACAATGATGGGACCATAATGAATGGACGTTTGGTGTCATCCAGATGCTGATGGTTCATCTCAAGGTCTCTCAGGGAGTTCTCTTTGAAATTGTCTTCACTGGTTTTCTCATTAGGGATAAACTTATAGGAACTAATTTATAATGCTAAAATTTAAATGCACAGTCTATTTAATTATGTAAAGTTGCTTTAGTAAAATGTCATTATTAAAATTACTATACAAATACAAATGAATTGAATTGAACTGAATTAAATTGAGGTAAAAGCGCAGAATTGGCAGGCAGGCTTACGGTCAGTAAACAGACAAACGGTCAGGGAATCAACAAACAGGCTAGAATCGAGAACAAAGCACAAAACAGGTACTCAAAGAACTCAAAGTGGCAAAAAGAATCTAAAAGCTGGGTAAATAACTGAGACAAAAGCAACTGAACGTATACTTTGTGGTCAGCTGAATAAATCAACATCTGCACAATTCAACTGTGGCTTTGAGTGAGCATGTTGTGAATGTGTGTTGTGTGGTATGCTGGAACCTGAAACCTGGAGTCCAGAGTGGCCATGTATGAAGCCTGCAGTGTCTAATAGCAAATAAAGTTCCAGTCCAGCAGCGAACTGCCATTTCAGATTCACCTCAGACTGTTAGAAATATCCTATCGAAGATTTGATCGCTTTCGGTTAACATTTTCACCACACTGCAAGAAAATGTACAAATGCACAAGTGTACAACTGCAAAGGTCAACTAGACTAGAACTTGTCATTTGTAAAAGCAAGGAGAAACAAAAATAGAGAATTTGCTTCAAATATTTTTGATCCTTGAGTGGCTGCTCGTACTGGTCCTCCATTCCAGCAACACTGGACCCCCACTATTGCTCATTAGAAAAACTGCTTCATACAGTAGATAGACTTATCCAAGGTATGGGTGATCAGTTCCAGAAATAATAATAACATTCTGATAGAACAACAGAAGAACCTACTTAGAATATCTTATTTTATCCATTTCATTCTATCGCTTTCTGAAGTGGTTCATAACATATAATAATGCTCAATGATGCATCTGTAGAAGCAGATGAAGGGTTCATGTAACAACAACATTCAATTTTTCACCCACAGAAATGGACACATTTGTTTGTACCCCTAGAAAATAAATAAAAATAACTGGATTGTTGTTTAGATTAGACAAAACTGCAACTTTTTTTGGATGGCATATCAGCTGTACAGTATGTTCACAAACAAAAATGAAGCTTTCAAAGGAAAGTTCTTGATACCTACTCTAAAACATGGAAAGGCATGATTATGATTTGGGATCTGCTTTTCGTTCATTTGCATTATTACAGAAAATACTCTGTAAATCTACAATTGGAATCAAAGTCATAAATTAGGAATAGGCAATTATTGATGCCAAGTACCTTTATCAATTTCAGTGAACATTTTTTTTCGTTTTGTTTCTTTTCTTGTAGAAATTCGTTCTCACCTATAGTTGTACCTGCAGCAGTGCTGTGATGTTGCAAGCAGCTAAAGTCTTGCCTTAACTTCTGCACTAAACGCCTTAAAATAAGAGAGCACACACACACACACACACACACACACACACACACACACACACACACACACACACACACACACACAAGCACACATATATATATATATATATATATATATATATATATATATATATATATATATATATATATATCCATCCTTAAAAAAAAAGTAATAATTCCCTGCTCAAATTGATTCTATTCTTACAATTAAATGCATTTAAAAAAATAAAAGAAAATATTCGATAAAGACAGTTTTAATTCAGTTCAGTTCAGTAACAAGAATCTGGATCTCTGTCGTGTTTGTTTTTAATCCAATGCAGCATCTCAGGGTTTTTTCCATTAAAATCCAGCAATGACCAAAATGAGGCATGTCTGTGGGGGACTAAGGAGCATTCCTGAAACAACTAATGGACTCATTAATATCTTAACTTTCTATTCTGTTTGTCGAGGGTGGAAAAAAATGAGATGTCGCAATGCTACGATCCATCATTTCAGCCCACTTGCCAGCTGGAAAGAAATAAATATCACTTTCAGATTTCTTTCGTGAGTGTACAGTCCAAAAATCTTTTGGCACGCTGTAATTAAATTAGTTTTCTCTATTGATTTCATTACAGCTCTTGGTGCTCCAGGCTGGGTCAAAGGTCAGGAGAGCTCATGCATAAAATGATGGCAGACCAGCCTGATATGAAGGAGATGAAAAGTGGGTGAAAAAAAGTACAAATGTGACTGAAAGCATAATGAGAAGTATACGAGGCTTTGTGCCTTCACACTGGCTTTCACTGGTGAGAAGAAAGAGAAAGAAACAGAAGACATATGGCCACATATGAGCAGAAATAAATAAATATATAAATATGTCTAATTACAGATAAATATAAAAGCAAGCTTGGCTCGGGCCTCTATGTTTTATTCTCCCCAGAGAACTTTTTTTTTTTTTTTTGGAGACACTGAAAGAGGAGGCAGAACCGATTAATTTTTTTATATGCTTATCCCAAAAAAGTAAATATATTTTTGAAGAGGGAAACTTTTGGTTTCACAAACAGATTTAAGCCTCTGGAATAAACAAGGCTTTATTATAAAAACAAAAAATAAATTAAAAAATCACAAATAATTACCTCCTTCATCTATATAATTATTGAGCTGATATCCTCAGGCTTTGACGTGCAGAGTTTCTTGCAGGAACATTTGGAAGTAGTCCAGTAATTATTAATATGCTGAGGTAATACATTGATCACGGATGTTTCGGTAAGGCATATCTCAAATACAATTTAGACAAAGGTTTGAAGACACCTGACCATATGATTGGTGATTTGTAAAAATCCCATTCCACATTCTAGTACTCATTTGGTGTTACAATAACATTGGAAAATGTTCCACTAGATTCTGGAGATTTGTGCTCATTCAGCCACAAGAGTGTTAGTAATGTCAGTTACTGGTGTAAATGAGGTGATGAGGTCTGGGGTGCAGTCAGTGTTCCAATTCATCGCAAAGATGTTCAGGCCATTCATAAAATTCCACCATAACCCATGTAAAGCAAATCATCATGGAGCTCACTTTGTGCACATACTGAAACATGTTTAATAGTTTGTGTGCGTGTGTGTGTGTGTGTGTGTGTGTGTGTGTGTGTGCGTGTGTGCGTGCGTGCGTGCGTGCGTGCGTGTATCACACATTTTTTATTCCTATTTTTATACTTATAGTTATACTTTTATTATACTTCATATTTGTATTTAGTTAATATATTTTTTTTACAGATCTATTTCTATTTACATGTTGGATAGTCGTAATACCCATTTGACTACGTATCGTATTCTGTATAAATGTGTATGTGACAAATTCAATTCGATTTAATTTGTTTGTAGTTAAAGTGAAGGCAAGATTTCATGCTACTGCTAAGAAAGGCATCCTATAAACTGTGTGCCTCCAAACTTGTGATAAATGTTGGGGAACAAAAAAAATGCATATGGCTAAAAAAATCAGGCGTCCCAATACTTCTGTCCATATAACATATCTGTAATGGATAATATAATTGTTTACTGTTTTTTTTGTGAATCAAAGTGAAAAAGATCAAGGAAAGTAGATGTAGAAGAAGAGGAAGAAGAAGCAGAAGAGTAAAGCTGTGATAGAAGTCAATAATACAAGCCGTCACTGTATTCTCAGTATATGAAGCAGCTGGGATTCAGGAGTGTGCATAATGTTTCAATACGGCACGTCTGCTAGATTGTGTTATGGGCATCTGTGGTGTGGCAGGCTTGCGTGATCCCCATGGCGACTGAGCGAAAGATTAAGGGAGTGTAAGAGAGAGAGACAGAGAGAAGGAAACACAGAGAGAAAATTTATCAGTGACTGGTAATTCACATGCAACCATTCCAGACAGCAGACATCCCAAAGGAACTATTGCTAAACACACTTCTCTTTCTTCCTCATATCCATCCATCCATTCGTCTGTCCATCGGCGTCCACGAAAAAAACACCTGGGCTTTAAGGACACACCAAATTAAATCCAGCAATTTTCCTCCATAAATGTGTATTTACCTTGAGAGGCGGAGAAGTTAATAAAATCAGAAGCGATTCTTTTCTGCCTAATGTCCTGAAATAGCCACTTCGTTGACAGCTTGCCAGGAAAACAAATAAAAACTGAGGCAAAAAGCCAAATTTGCTGAAAGATTACATTGAGCACATAGAAACAAGAAGCACAAATTACCAGGATAAATAAGGCCATTTATTTCAAGAGATGCATATTTAATAATAATCATAATCATTATCATCATAATCACTAATTAAAAAATTTATAAAATTTATCTTGAAACAGCATCTAGAATAATCATTTTTTATCATTAGGCAGCTGATTAGGCAGATTGGGAGTGATTGATGGTCTTGCAAAATGGAAAGATGAGATTAGACTGAACTGTGAAATGAATATCAGGCATATTATTTATTTTTATTATGAATTGTAGTAGTAGTCATTATACTAGTAGTATTTAGTAGTTTGGCATTCTTTTTTAATATAAAGATTATAAATATGCAAACAGACAAAATATTTGGACACCTGATTTTTCAGCCATATGCAAAGTTGAAGGCACACAATTGTATTGGATGCGTTTCACTGCAGTAGTCTTACTTTATCAACCCTACTGAACACATCTGGAAGAAATCTCATTCTGCATTAGTATCTGGCTTTATTAACATCCTTGTGGCTGATTGAGCAGAAATCACCATAAACACACTCCAAAATCTAGTAGAACATCTTCCCAGAAGAGTAAAGTTTGTTTCAGTTTGGTTTGTCCCATTTATCTAAATCAATTACATGCAAATCTCATTTATTTGAGGAATTCAGAAGAACTTATGTAAGTCAGAGAACAGGAGAAAAGAAGATAGCAGGCTACTTTACACCTACAGTCAAACATGGAGGTGAAAGCTTATTGTTTTGGGTTTGTTTTGGCGCAGGGAAGGTTGAAGGCTTATTCCAGGTGAATGGAAATACTGAACCAACATGCAAATCCATCCAGATCGCGACTAATTGGAACCAACTTCACCATACAACAAGACTATGACCTGAAGGGTACGTCCAATGTTACACGTTTGTACAGCTAGACAATTTCTTGTATAAAAATGCACTGACATGCTAGCTCTTCAAATGACTCAGGGTTAGCCAGAGATAATACCCATAACCATGTAAAATGTAAAATTTTAAATCATTACATTTCTTATCCACAATTGTCTAATATGATTCTGTTTTTCTCCTGCGGGTTTGTTCCTAGCGAAATGCTGAATAACTCAGAGCTCTGGTTATGACATATTTTTTATCTTACTTTAGAATGTCATGACAGTCTGATTTTAATGTTTGATGTCATATCATCATCATTGTCTAATTCTGACATTGTGGATGTATACTGAGCTACAAATTCTGCTATGATTTTTAAACATAAGTCAGCTTAGGAGGTGTCATAATACTACCTCATGTCAACAGAAATCTATGTTGTATAGCACGTATAAAAATTGTCACGAAGAACCTTTCCAGATATAGATTTAAATCTAATGAACAAACCAGATGCAATTGGGCTAAAGTAAGATGGAATGAGGAACGTTTAAGAGACTAAAAGTTTACATGATGCATCATGATGCAAAAAATATTATGACGTGCACCCTGTCACATAGATTCACATAGTGGAAATAAGCATTTTATTAATTGTGCAGCTAAAATAATCTGTTTAAACTTTAGGAGTCTTAATTTGAGCAACCAATAAAGTTCAAATATATACACAGGTTTACATTCTTTTATGACTCTGTTTACCTGGAATCAGCTGCACTTGTGAAGTGATTGCACCTGGCCACAAAGATGAATGTTTATTAATTACACAATGGAGTATGTTAACACACACACACTTCAGTAGCTTTCAATAAACACAGTCCAGTGTAGTCTACAGTGCCCAAGAAATCCCATAGAAATCGGGCACTTTAGCCCTTTGGAGCTCTATATACTGTAGGTTAACAGTGGTGTCTCATGAATCAGCTAGAGATTCATGATTTCTTAAATTATTTTCTGTTATGTTTTTCTGTTTGAATCAAACATTGCAAAAAGGTTCAATTTTGTAGTTTTTCAAAGTTGCTGAAACTAAAAAATGTCTTGTTATTCCATAAATATGATCATTATCATAATGTTTTTTATGATTTAAAAACGAAAAAATGGAGCCATTATTTCCTTTCACTCAAAGTTCGTACAGAATATTCTATGTATTGAATTGCATTGAATTAAATTGTGTAATCAGTACTGTGGTACTGTGCATCAAATTGATTTGTGGCTCGGAGTGTATAAAAAAACAGATCCTTGAGGTATCCATGTGTGTCGATCTACAGAATGCGAAAACAGTTTATAGAGAAAGTGTTTTTGTCCCATTTTGTGTAACTTTGTTCTAGAGAATAAGAAGAAATATATTAACCTTGAGTGTAATATTTAATCATTTTTAGAAATTATTTTTGAAGGGTGCTGATCATTCTTGAGATAACACTATTCTAATCAAATATCATTACCGAATGTTTATCTCAGGCATTTTATCATAACTCACCTGCTTTCTGTTTTTTTTTTCTTCTTTTTAATAGATGACTCATCATACACATGCACCCACAGATAAAATCCACCTTTGTTGATGCCAGACGTTTGTCTAATTTAATCTCATCAATTCTCCAACAAAAAAAAATGAACAGCTTTTAGCACTTGGGCCCTTTGTGGTCTCCAGGTCTATATTCTCCACCACAAATAAGTGCCGTCTGACGCAAGGGTAATGACAATTATCGGAGGTGTGAAAGTCCTGCTGAATTTCCCGCAAGCTGCCCGTGAATGCTGTCTCTCGGGGGGTCGTACTTACGGCCAGCTCTACTTTCTAGACTTCAGTGTAATTGCTTTCCAAACCGCGAGCCTTCTGCCAATATCCAATTGTAGCCGCTGACTGTTTTCTTCATCATTCAGAAGCGGAGGATTCTCTATTGTTCACCATCCAAGACGAGATGAGCTCCAAGCTTCGAAGAAAATACCGAGTAAATGACCCAGAAAACATCGGCTGCTGTTGTGTTTACCAGCGCAGTGACGGTGATTCGAATTATCAGTGTTATCAATGGAGACACAGAACATTTGCGAGCCAGACTAAAATAACCCGCTGTGGTGATGAAATCACATTAAAAGTGAAATGACAAATAAAACCACTGCGTTTGTATCAACATTTTAACAACCCTCTGGTATTATTATTTGTAGAAGAGACACAGCGTATGTGTAAACAGATGAATCTTTCATGTCTCCTGCTTTATTAGAAAAATGCAAGCGTTTCTCTTTGGACTAGACGGATTGAGCTTCACAATCTGCTATTTATAGGTTCCTCATTTCCGCAGGAACTGAGAATCATCCCAATCCCCCTGGCTTTTGCCAAGGGCTTAGCGTGACATATGGCTAATCTGGTTATTATGCAATTTATCAGCCATTCCAGTATAACAGAGAGTACTGGGTGCATTTCACGTGTGCTCCACAGCAATAAGTCCATGCTGAGCTAATGAGTAAGCAACGCAGCCCAGCCATAATACATCCACTCCCTCTTCAGGGTACTACTTCTGCGAAACGACTTGTTAGACCAAGCTGCTTCATTACCCAGCTCAAATTGAGTTCACTAATGAAGGCCCGGGCTTCCATGTGAGCTGGAATGGATCAGATGCCAAACACAGATGATGAGGGTGCGAAAGAGAGGGGGTGGTTGGTTTAATTAAGGGGATCATCTGTGGTGTTGGATAAACTTTGACAAGCCTCTTTCATAGTGACCTTAAACGAAGCAGATTAGACCGAATTGTGCACCCCAGTTCATGCTAGACACTTGAAAGACTACAGCGTTTCTGCAATCTGACCCATCACAACACAAAGCCATTCATTACCAGAATCCATGTTGGTAGAGAAATGATGCACATGCAGTCTGGAGCCTGAAAATCAGACAAAATCTCCACTGAGCTCATCAGAGCCTGAGGGTTTAACTATGGCCTAACGACTCATGCTGTTACAGCAAGTGTCTTTTGTGTTGGATTTTCTCTTGATACGAGTGATTTAGAGAGACGGGCGTTGAAAGACCAAGCTCCTCATTTGCAGACGGACAGCCCAGGCTTGATGAGGTCCGCACTTTCGCACTGTCAGCTAATTAAGGGCTGGATGCCATTAAAGCTCCATAAATCAGGCTTTAATGTGACAGGAGATCGGGAGGTTGCGAGGGCGCAACCCTATGATTTAAGTGGCTGAGTGCAGCGGAGGACGTGTCTGGATAATGATACCCGAATGTGTGCTATTGATCATAACTCCCTCTTGTGTCTATATGGGTGGAAGCCATGAAGAAAAATTGAAGGAGGATTTCTTGGCAAACACGCTGTGCTGGGAGGAAGTCATGGGGGAGAACGCAACAAAGGAGGGTTTGAACAATGTGACTAATGTGTTTACGTTACGGTTCCCTAGCCACTTATGATCATTTTTCTAGTGCTGTCCACTCAAGCCTGTCTGTTTTGTCATTGGAAATTCGATCAGGGTGTCACATACTATCTTTGTCTTAAGCTGGACAACCCAAAGAAATAGAAGTGAATATGTTCTTAGTGTTGCCAATTTAGTGGGTATTTTGACTGGTTTAGCAAAAAAAAAAAAAGCCCAGCAACAAAAAGCCTACATTCATAATGAACAGTTATGATGATCACTACTGTTACTCATGACCAATCCCTTATTGCCATGTTTCACAACAACCAAGCGCTGACTAGCATTGTTTCCCACTGACCAATCACTGATCACCATTGTTTGTTTGTTTTGTACCAACTTACATATTTGTTTCTAATATCGATCTCTTTTGTGTTGCAATAGATACAGCTAATATAAGCATTCATTTCGTGTGAGTTTGGACCAATCGGGGCATTTGTATGACGCTAGGCGGTCCGTCGACCAATCCAGACTTGCCTAACTGACAAAAGAATTTGCGGCGTCATACTACAGCATACACACTGCACACAGTGATTTGGCAAAAATCTAAAATTTGCCAAACTCGTCACAGTGTTGACGTGTTAACTCCGGGCATGTCGTGTTAAAGTGTTCCCATGGTAACCAAATGAATTCCGACCTGCACTCTCCTGCACAACTTTTACGTACTCTGTACTTTTACACGTCCATGATGAACAGCATGTATTTGCAATACAGCCTTTATTACCTGCTCAGGTATACGTGTGTGTGTGTGTGTGTGTGTGTGTGTGTGTGTGTGTGTGTGTGTCTGTTATGAAAATTTTATCTCTTTCCATTTACCTATCAAGTAAATGCTCACTACCACTTCTTTTTCATTTCTTAAAAGAAAAATTTTCTATCTATTCTTATTATTGTATTATATTCAATATTATTACGAGTCTTCAGAAAATCCTCATCTTGGACATACAAATTAGTTTATGATCCATCTCTACATACAGTACTCTGACCCAACATTTTAAAAATCCCCCTAAGACCCCCAGGTCACTTGAAAATGTTGGCATTTTTTGCATATACAGATCAAGTAAAATCAAGTAATTCCTTTTTCACAGCAAAACCAGAGTAAAGCAAGTGATTATGTTTCATTTTTCATTCGGCCTAATGGTACCATGCAGAGTAAAAGTCTCTGTCGAAGAGCAGCAATTGAGCGCATGGCGCATTGTATTCCTATTATCATTACAATGAATGATTAAATATTTATCCTAGGTGAGTCAGCAGGGAAACATTTCTCCCAGTGTTATTAAACTACTTTAATTACCATGGCCCATTGGTCCAGCACCCACTGCATAACAAACCAATCACCTTCCCAGCACCAGCCAAATTCTTCCCAGGAAATGGACTCGTAATTGTGTGCCAAAATGTTATCCTGAGAATAAGGGACCAGGTTATTGTCACTCTTATAGGTATTGTTGGAGTTGAAATGTATTTTTGAGCCTCCCTGCAGAGTCGAGGATGCCGCTCTGTGTCTATTGTGCAGGGGGGGAAAATGAACTGTAACTGCAAATATGTGTCTTTTCTTCCACAGGACACAGGAGTTTTGTACGCCAGTCTGCGGAGATGACAATGTCACAAAACCAATGTTACATTAAAATTGATGTGTTCTGCCTCGAAAAAGGAAAACGGAATGTAACAAGGAAATGAGTTTTATCTTGTTTGTGCACCACTACAGACCACTTCACCTGAGTCAACAGGATATGTGCTGAACAAACACCAACCTCTATAAATACTATTGTTTCCTAACAATAATGAAGTCAACATACACTTTGTTAGGAACTTTGATTTGTGCAGGTTTACAATTAGCCAATCACCTGCCTGAGGTGCAATACAGAAAATCAGGTGGATACAGACCATGTTCTTCAGTTCAGATCAAAAATCAGAATGAGAAGGAAATGTGGCTTACATTATTAAAGCTGTTGGTGTCACGTCTGCTGCCTTAAGTATTTCTGAAACTGTAGATCTCATAGGATTTACAGAAACATGCAGGTCCAATGACCAACATTTCTTTAAATGTTGATGAGAGAGGTCAGAGGAGAGGTCAGAGGCTGAAGCTGACAGTAAAGCTGATTCAAATAATCACTCTTTACCGCCATGGTGAGCAGAAAAGCATCTCAGAATGCAAAAATAGGCACAGGCCCACCTAAAGATATTGTGTTATTATGGTGAGGTAAAGAGGCCTGGTCCCAAAAGTTGTTCAGTAGGGTTGAGGTCAGAACTTAGCAGGCTACTAAAGATCTTCCACTCCAACCCGTGTAAACGGTATCTTCATATAGCTGGTTTTGTGCTTACTCATCCCAATATTTTTGGTTATATGGTGTAAGAATTAAAAAAAACATCTGATTCTTCTTTTACCGCTTCTTCTTATTATTATTATTATTATTATTATTATAATGACGATGATGATGGTGATGATGATGATGATTAGTGTTTAAATTGAGTTATCACGAGCCCAGTCCTTGAAGTTGCTGTTAGCGCTAAGCTCGCTACACTGCACACCACCCATCACAGTGATCTATTACGGGCCATGTGCTAATTAGCGCTGTCTGCGTCTGCGCCATATTTCTGTGCTCGCTTCCTCGCCGGCGCAAGGTCATAAATCTAACTTTCACTCCATGGAGGAACGAATCCACCTCCTTTTTACACACATCTAGCAGCGAGCAGCCAGACATGCTGTCACATGGTTCCTTTTGTGTCGAAAACTGCGTCATCCAGCCAGATGTTCAGGGGAACGCTTGCTGTATGACAGAGTTTTGTGTCATTGGAGAGAATGAGGTGAAGTCAGAGGTAAAACCAAGGAGTTGGCAATGAGTAATGAGTCAGTATACAGAGTTTCTGATTGGGTCAGTAGGTCAAAATAAGCACCATTTATATCTTTTAAACCCTCACGTTCTGTTCATCGCTAAGCAATGTCATTCTGACCCTAATATTTTACTGCAACATTTACAGAAAAGCTTTTTTTCTTTTTTTAATTGACTACTTTTTTTCCAGTTGTTAACAATACTAAAGGTGTTTATGCAAATATAAACACAAAAATCCTTTGGATGCTTTAGAATCCTACAGATGGCAGGTGTGTAAGCACAGGTGTGTAAATGTTTAATTAGAATTTTATTTATGTATTTATTTATATATATATATATATATATATATTTTTTTTTTTTTTTTTTTTTTTTTTACTTTTTTTCCCCATTTATCTTATATCTAATATTGAAGTTGAATATTGAATAGTAAAGTTCACTTTCATCAAAAAGTTACAAAAATCTATCACTTTACATTTACATGTAAAAAGTATTACATGTCTATATAACTATATCAATCAGAAAATTATCAAAAAACTGTGGTTTTCTCAGTTAACTACTGCAATAAAAAAAAAACCTTTACAAGGTCACTTACTTTTCATTTATTACAGTAGCAGTCATTATTCAGATAACACATGACTCTGTATTATGCTTCAGAATGTAAGTTATTTACTGTCGGGAAGCGCGCAATGAATCATCATCATCATCATCATCATGATCATCATTATCATTGTCGTCGTCATCATCATCATGGGGATGATACAATGTTTGAATCTGAGCTATTTGGGATAATAACTAAAAAAAGAGATACATGGCCTTGCTCTTTCTCAATAAAACTGCAATCATGATTATAGGAGAGCAGAGAATGCAGGAGTGGTGGATTGATGGCTGTCAGGAATTAATCTATAGTGTGTGGAGTGAGAAAAGAGGATTTTAAATTTTTTCAAAGAAATTCAAGCCACTATCAAAAGAAGGAGGCAAATATCGAGGTGAAATGTATGCAGCTGTACTTGTTCTGCTGATGTCTATCATTATTGTTTATGCATCGTCTCTACAGAGACAGAAAAACAGACTTCCTGTTTAAGATTCATCTCCATTTTGTCTACACAGACTGGTTAAGCATTTTGGCTCGCTCTGTTTCCTCGTGATAGGGAACTGCTTAGTGAATTGGCACACACGCTCCTGTCGGAACAGCAAGAGCCGATCTCATGGAACAAAAACTCTCTGGAGAACATGACACGTGCCGGCGAGATACACGGCTCCTTTGTGTTTAACATTTCTGCTGAGAACCTAAAACCTTGTCGTTAAAACCTCTGGGATTTCTCTTCGCCAGGCCTGTAGCTGCAGCCCGACTGTGCGGTTTGCTGCCGAAACTTCTGCTGCATTCACGTGCAACCATTTCTCATTCAAGCCGTGTTGCACTTGATAATGGGGCCAGTCATGTGTGGTCAAACTGTGGCATTAATAAGTCTACGCTCGACTACGCACTGCAGCCGTGCGATTACCTGTCACACTTCATTTATCTATTGTAAAAACATTCCATGACTCTTTCCTGCTCCCCACGTTTAAGAGTGACCACACACACCCACACAACCTTGTGCTATTCAAGCCCCTTCGATTATATACATACATCATACTCCTCTGGCATGGAGATTTTTCTCAGCAAATGCTCTAGAGCAGTGGTCCCCAACACCAGTCCGTGGGTACATTGGTCCCGGGCCGCACAAAAAGAATACATAACTTACATTATTTCCTTTTTATTTATTATCTGATTCTAAACGATGTTTTATTTCGGAAAATGACCGGATTCTCTTCACCACATCTGTCTATGACTAAATCTTGATGCATGTCATGATGCCTCGGTCACATGTCTTACCTCCATCCACTACCTTCTTAAAGGGGCCGTTTCGGCCGCTAACACATAATACATTACCGCTAAATTGAAACCCCCAAGCGAGCAAAATGAACAAAAACCAACACAGTGGATTCACGTTTATTATTATATTTAGAAAAATACTAGTTGTTATGCCGGTCGTATCATTTTAATTTGTTGTATTTATCCGCCACACCTTAAAGGCCAGACCGTGAAAATATTGTCCGACATTAAACCGGTCCGTGGCGCAAAAAAAGTTTGGGGACCACTGCTCTAGAGAGTACAGAGGAAATCAAAAAGCAAACCAGGTTATGGTTTTGATGACATTATACTGAACCAAACTTCATATGCACACTTTTAATAACATTATATAAAGATTAGCAACATTTAATAGCTGGGGTTTTTTTGTGTTTTGTTTTTTTTTCAAGAAATGGGTTTGATGTAACGTGACGTCTTACATATAGATTTTAGACGATCGTGCGGATGACACGCAATCATGGCGTGGGGAAATAAGTACTCGTGTGAGAAAATCATGTGTGAAAAATTGTATTGCTTGCACTCCATGTTTGTGAATTATCTGAAGACAAATACAATGAGAATGTAAAAAACGAACAATAAAACGAATGTAAATATGCGAGAAAAAAAATGCATGTAAAAGTTTTGTTTAACGGAAAAAATAAGAAAGGATGTCGCATAAGATCACATGACGTAGATTAAATGTCACGTAAAAAAAAATAAAAAATAAAAAATAAAGTTCAAATGAGTTTAAATCCCAGGACTGTCAATGTCCTGGAGTGTCATAACCCTTGCAGTTAAAGGCAGCAAAAGAAAGTGACTGATAGAGTGTGAATTTGTGGATCTCATTTATCTAAGTAACTTTGTGTCATTAACAAAAAAACATTGTGTTTGGTGTAGGGATGTGCAGCAGTGTTCATTAAGAGCTGCTGAAGAGAATTTGATGGTTGTTTTTTTTGTTTTGTTTTTTTGCAGGAAAAGCAGGAGTGCAGGAAAACATGCTCTCTAGAGAGAGAGAGAGAGAGAGAGAGAGAGAGAGAGAGAGAGAGAGAGAGAGAGAGAGAGAAGAAAAAAAAGAGGCCAGGCCCAGTGTGCATTAAAAATTTCCTTTTTTTGCACACACAAGGTCTAATATTTTATTGAGTAGGCTGATATCACAGATGAGCTCCTGCATCTTTATTTGTTAGGCTCAAAAGGGCCAATCATTATCTTTTAATTACCATGGCCCAGCACTGAGAGCCACTATAGGCAGATAATTAATCATGCATAATGGCGAAGCATGAGACAGAAATACGGATAGGATGGGGGTGGGGGGGTTGAGGAGGCTGAGGAAGCTGAGCACATCGAGTTAATAGCAAAGCATCAGAGTTACATTATTTGCATGTGCACCAACTCTGAATAATGAATTATTACAAGGAAAGCAGGGACTGAGAGAGAGAGGAGAGAGAGAAAAAGAGAGATACAGTCCATGGTCCATGCCTGATACAATATATGGAAAAATGTGTTGAGACAACTGACCTTTCCTGTGGTTCTTCTCCAAACTGCTACCACAAAGCTGAAGGCACACAATTGTATAGAATGTTTTTGGATGCGGTATAACAACATTTTGCGATCACTCGAACCTGGAAACCCAGACCTGTTCCAGGATGGCAGTGCCCCTGTGCACAAAGTGAGCTCATTGAAGATCTGGTTTACGTGCTTTGGAGAGGAAGATCTTGAGTGGTCTGCTATAGAGCTCTGATCTTATACCTACTGAACACCTTTGGGATGAATTGGAACGCTGACTGCACCCCAGGTCCCCTCACCTTTTCTACATCAGCACCTGACTTAACTATCACCCTGGTGGCTGATGAACACAAATGTTCACACACACACTCCAAAAAGTAGTGGAAGAAAAGAATTTCACTTGGCTATAATGTATATGTGACAAATAAAGTCTTCTTCTTTTTCTTCTCCTCCTTCTTTTTCTTCCCACTATTATGTCACAGCAACATACAATTGCTAGTTTTTTACATCAACAAAAGTAGCAGCACCAACCAATAAATTAAAAGCAGAATGAATAAATATTTCAAAATAAACCTATTTGATGTGTATCAGTTTTGGAAATTTCCTTTAAATTCAAGCTCAAAGCTGAATACAATTGAATAAAAGACGATTTGAATTAAAGCGTGCACCAAACTACTACACACCAATTTCAACCTACAGTTCACATTATGCTAATCGGTGCAGAAGCAAAACATGCTAGTCACATTTTCACCCAGTTCTATCTTTTGAAAATACATGCATATACAGATCTTATATCCAGCCGCACGATTGTACGGTGAGAACGAGACGCGGTCCGAATTAAAGATGACTTATCTCCACAGCACCTCTCGTCACAAAGCCAGTGTTATTGTTTCACATTCGGTGTAAACAGCGCTAATCACAGTGCGCACAGGGAGAGGAGGAAGTGAAATAGCCTCGGGTTGGCACACGGAGCAGTCAGAGATGCTCTGGAGCGGAACGCTTTAATGAACACTGGCCTGCTCCACCCTCACTGATTCACAATAAAAGGCAAAAGAACAATCGGACACTTTTATTTTTTGATTTTTTTATTACAGTGTGCTTTGGATTCAGGCCTGTGCTATATGACACCCTGGGTTGTGTTTTACAATTCATATTAGTTTATATTACTTTTCCATAGCAGTCATGACCTGCCTATCAAACGTGGGCTAAATAATGAGCCTGAAGCAAAAACGAGGGCAATAACCATTTAGTAAATGTTTAAACAGATGAAATCAGCTATGTAAAAATTTTGCAAACTGAAGTACAATTGTGAAACGGAGCAGTGCCGTTGTCGTGTAAGGCCACATCAGGGCTAAAAAACAAGCTTATGCTGCAAACGAAGGAGGAAAAAGTGCCCACTAATTCAATTTTCCTAGGGCAGTGGTGGGCGCGGGGGTGGTGTGGGGGGAGGACGACCATAATGAGTACAATTAGCTTTTTAATATGATGCATATTTTGACTCAAGCGTACAGTTTTATAAGACAATCCAAAGGGGTAATGATTAGAACACGTAAACAGAAACAGGGTCAAGCTAGTAATGTTATGCTAGTTAATCATGTGTGTTGTAGTGGTACACAGTCAGGTGAAGCCTAATATGTTTAATGCGAAAAGGTTTTGAGTAGCCTATATTTCAACCACGCACAATCAAAGTTAAAGCAGCACTTTTTTTCCTTTCGCTGAAACACACACACACACACACACACACACACACACACACACACACACACACACACACACACACACACACAGTGCAGACAGGAAGATATGTGGTTAGTTCTCTAAGATGTTTGGAACAACCTACCTGCCGAAAGATTTCCAAGCGTATCAAGAAGAATTGATGTGTTTTGGAATTTTATTTAGTTCATTTACTTTCCACTTGATAACTGATTAAAAAGAGCATTAACAGCATTTACTTCTTCACCAGATTGCGCTACAGGAGCTCATCTGTCGGATCGGACCACACGGACTGGCATTCGCTCCCCACGTGCATCAGCCAGCCTTCGTTACCCACTTCCTTGGAACACTTTTGACAGATACGGACCACTTTGGAGCTGCTCTGACCCAGACGTCTAGACATCACAATTAGGCAAACTCGTCAAATCCTTACGCTTGCCCATTTTTCCTGCTTCTAACACATCAACTTTGAGGACAAAATGATCACTTGCTGCCTAATAAATCCCACTCAGTAACAGGTGCCATGAAGAAGAGATAATCAGTGTTATTTACTTCACCATTCATAATGATATAAGGTCATAATGGTACGCCTGGTT
Organism: Silurus lanzhouensis; assembly: GCA_039877035.1. Classification (NCBI taxonomy): domain Eukaryota; kingdom Metazoa; phylum Chordata; class Actinopteri; order Siluriformes; family Siluridae; genus Silurus; species Silurus lanzhouensis. The sequence continues at coordinate 3,835,761 of JBCEWE010000350.1, read as the reverse complement.
GGTGTGTGTGTGTGTGTGTGTGTGTGTGTGTGTGTGTGTGTGTGTGTGTGTGTGTGTGTGTGTATGTATATATATATCATGCCCCAGCAGGCTCACAATCACCTTCTCACCATGCACACCTGCTATTAATCCACCACTATATACTGGATTTCCACACACAGTATCAGTGCCAATTAAACGCACACATTACTATATTTATATATAAAACTTCACCAAGCTTTTGTATTACTGTTTTCACTGTTCTGTTCTTTTTTTTGATTTCATGTTAGCTATTAGAATACTAATTCTTTTGGTCTAAGCTGTGGATATTCTGTTTCTTCATCATATAACCCAGTATGTATTTCTGAGCCTGCTTTTGCCTGGATATTGATTAAAAACCACCTCAAGTGCAACTGCATCTGTTTCAGCCTCCAACCATATGACACTATTATTTTCCTTTAAAGTTTTTATTAAAAACATTCTGAACAACAGTTACTGATTATTTTTTTAGGCCTACAAGAAACCACATTATATATCCAAAACTATGTGGACACCTGCCAATCACAGACTGCTGCACAATGTTAAAATCTCACATCTGCATTGGCTGCAGCATTACAATTTCCCTTCACTAGAGCTAAGATTTCCAAGCCTCCTCCAGCATGACAATACCCTTCTGTTCAACTCCATGAGGCATGCCATGCCATGACCTCAACTCCACTGCTCACCTTTGGGATGAACTGGAACATAGATTGAACACCTGATTGAGCTCTCTTCACAAAATATCAGTGCCTGACCTCAGTGATGATCTTGGTGCTGATTGATAAATCCACACAGTTACGCTTTAAAGACGTGAATAAATCTGGAATGGGATGTTCAGCAAGCACAGACAGATATGCTGCTCAGGTGTTCACATACTTTCGACAGTGGATGACTAAGCATCTATAATTACAAGAACAACGACAATTGAGTGTTTTTTTCAATAAATATATGGAAAAAATATAAATCCATATGCATGATTGGAATTATTGTATATAGGCTAAACCTATATATATATACTATAGATATATCCTTGCATAAATATATAAATGCAATATTAATATTAATTATATCAATACTACTGGTGCTACTTAATAATAATAATAATAATAATAATAATAATAATAATAATAGATTTCTGGAAAGTCTTTCACTTGCAGTTGTACTAAAGTACACTTTTCGACCATTTTTTGCACATTCATGTATATTTGTTATTAATTTTTTTTATTTTTTTATTTATTTAATTATTTCAATGTGCAATCAAAAAGCTTCACACTAATCCATTCATGCATGCAGGCTTTTTTGATTGACTCATAAATCAATACAGTAATATGAATGTGTTCCTTACCTAGGATTAGGAGCAAAGGTCATTTGTGTGGTTTCTTCTCCGCACCAAAAGCGCACATGCTGACTGTATCGTTCACTTCTTCATTTTCTGCTCAGTTCATTCCATTAATTCGTTTAGCGCAATAACCTTTTTGTAATGCCTAGCTCAGTTAATTGTTTGAGCGTAAATGTTGACATTGTTAGCACAAACACAATCATTTATTTAGGTACATACAGGACACGCATCTGCAAGTTTTTGCCTTCAGCGTTTGCTAACTGCACCGTTTGCAGCAAGAACAGTTAAATATGCAGTTTCGTAATCCGCCACTCGCAATAACCCTATTATTTCAATATTTTAAATAATGATTATTCAGCGCTGCTCACATAATTAAAGTGCGTAGGCTATATTT